>CM050412.1:35854735-36017235 GCA_027564155.1 Gymnocypris eckloni scoliostomus | reverse complement strand
ACTGTGAGTTCTTATGAGGAAGAACCGTTTATGGGATTTGACTAACTGTATGGTATGTGATGAGATAAATACAGTACTATACAAAACAGTACATTCTGCTTCTTTTTAGGGTTTTATCTGTAAAATATATATATATTTTTTTAAAGTCGCTGGGGTATATTTGTAGCAATAGCCAAAAACATACTATGGGTCAAAATTGTCTATTTTTCTTTTATGCCTAAATTAATTAGGATATTAAGTAAAGATCATGTTCCATGAAGATATTTTGTAAATTTCTTACCGTAAATATATTTACTTATTTTTTGATTAATATGCATTGCTAAGAACATCATTTGGACAACTTTAAAAGCCATTTTCTGAGTATTTAGATTTGTTTTGCTCTCTCAGATTCCAGATTAGTATCTCAGCCAAATATTGTCCTATCCCAAGAAACTCTACATTAATGGAAAGCTTATTTAATAAGCTTTCAGATGATGTATAAATCTCAGTTTCGAAAAATTGACCCTTATGACTGGTTTTGTGGTCCAGGGTCACATATTACTGTTTTTACTGTATTTTTGACCACATAAATATAGCTTTGGTGCACATAAAAAAAACTTGGTTGATTTGAAGGTACCCTTATACATTTAAGTACTGAGTAATATTAATTAACTACATGTACTTACTATATGGTTAGGGTTAGTTTTTTTGTCTTAGGATTACTTGCATGTAATTATGTATAATTAATTGTTATTATTATAGTAAGTACATGTAACAAGTGTAACAAGGTCACCTTAAAATAAAGTGTTACCGAAAACGTATTTAAAACTTAAGTCCATCTGTTTATACTGACTGTTTGTCTATATTTGTGTGTTGTTGTAGAATTTTATTATGATCAGTGTTGGGCAGGAACTAATTACTAGTAATTTAGTTACTGTAATAATATTACTTTTGATGCCTGAACCCCGCTGATTTAAAATCCAACAATCAAATCATTCCCAGATTTATTTTAGACTCGCACAAACATGTGATGCCCCCGGTGCAGCAGGCAAGCTTGGAATACAGAAAAGCTTACATTCAGCAGATATACATACTTCATTATATTGATTTTGTCAGGAAAAAAGATGATCTGAACACTGTTGTGTAAGTTGTGGCTTTACATTACTCTGGCATTACATACACCCACGTCCCTCTGATCGGCATGTGGTACATTATATTATTGTAATTAAAAATATTTTTGAAAATAAAACTGTTTCTTACAAACATATGTGATTTGATCAAATACATAATTAAATATAATTGTATATGGGTAACGGAGAAATTACAATTAGCTTCAAGCTACACATGACAATTAATGAGAATAATACACTTCTACTTGAATGTCACGATCAGTCACTATTGAGTGTTTGTAATAACTTCTGACTGTGATCCGATGTGGATTTTGGTCAAATGATGAGGAAGAAATATGTTATTATGAACATTCTAGAATAATTGTATGTGGAAGATACACAGTTACAACTTCTGTGGGGCGTGAAGAAAAAGTGATGTAACTAGTAGTTACAATTAATTACTGTTGCCAGAAAGTAATAAGTAAAGTAACAATATTACTTTTGAAAGGAGTAACTAGTAATGAGTAATATATTACATTCTTTGAGCAACTAGCCCAACGCTGATTATGATCATATATTCTATAATAGTTGTTCTCTCTGTGCCACTGAGCTTTAAATGGCCCTCAAGTCCATTAATATCCACAGCATGTGTGTGTATTTATGTACAGTGTGTGTTCATGAGACTCTCTGGCCTGTTTAGAGACACAGAGAGAATATCCACAGCATGTGTGTGTATTTATGTACAGTGTGTGTATTTATGTACAGTGTGTGTTCATGAGACTCTCAGGCCTGTTTAGAGACACAGAGAGAATATTTGCAGCATGTGTGTGTATTTATGTACAGTGTGTGTTCATGAGACTCTCAGGCCTGTTTAGAGACACAGAGAGAACATCCACAGCATGTGTGTGTATTTATGTACAGTGTGTGTTCATGAGACTCTCAGGCCTGTTTAGAGACACAGAGAGAATATTTGTAGCATGTGTGTGTATTTATGTACAGTGTGTGTTCATGAGACTCTCTGGCCTGTTTAGAGACACAGAGAGAATATCCACAGCATGTGTGTGTATTTATGTACAGTGTGTGTTCATGAGACTCTCAGGCCTGTTTAGAGACACAGAGAGAATATCCACAGCATGTGTGTGTATTTATGTACTGTGTGTTCATGAGACTCTCAGGCCTGTTTAGAGACACAGAGAGAATATCCGCAGCATGTGTGTGTATTTATGTACAGTGTGTGTTCATGAGACTCTCAGGCCTGTTTAGAGACACAGAGAGAATATCCGCAGCATGTGTGTGTATGTATGTACAGTGTGTGTTCATGAGACTCTCAGGCCTGTATAGAGACACAGAGAGAATATTTGCAGCATGTGTGTGTATTTATGTACAGTGTGTGTTCATGAGACTCTCAGGCCTGTATAGAGACACCGAGAGAATATTTGCAGCATGTGTGGATTTATTGGCTAGACTCGAGCCTGTTAACACTAATTTGTCGGGACAGAGCGAGAGTTTGGCACTGGGTTTCACCAAACAGAGCGATTGAGTTTGCAGCTTTATTTTTAATCATGCGAGATGCGAGCGCAGCGGGGCGTGCACTTATTAAAACTGCTCACTGTAAACAGCTTTGTGTTTCCCTCACAGATATGAACCGTGTTACGAGATCAATCTGCTTTTATAACCTTCAGCTCACACGTGTTTCATTTGTATTTATTTTACAAGGGTCTGTGATGCAGTCAAGACACACAAACTAAGGATCACTTGATAATGTGTGCGTGTTATTTCTGGAGATTTACTTCAGGAGTTAATTAGTCTTCTGTTCTACAGGCAGGTACATTCATAGACCAGACCGAACCAGTTTAGACTTGTTGGAGCCAGGCTATTTTTGAGCCACTGAAGCCAGTTGTAGAGTAAATATGGTCGACCAAACAATCAGTCAGTCAGCCTGTCGGTGAAACAGATCCGCTCGAGTCTCTCTGTTCATATTTGGTGGAGGTTAAAGGGTTAAATATTACTGATGTAACTGCTCTGATACTTTCGGATGAGTGCAAAACTGAACTTGAATTATGCTGGTTAATGATACATCTTTGACACCGTTAGTGAATTGAATCAACATTGAGCTGAATAATAACTCTATTGTCTTCTGTGAGCTGAGTTAAACATCATAATTGATTAATGCAGGACCGGAAGCTCTGAGACGCTCACAGGAAGATCTACGGTCTTCTGGCGGGATTCTTTCAGGCTTTTGTCCAGAATCTTGTGTGATTTGCTGCAGTGAATGTGTGACTGTAGTTTGAGCGTTTGTATATCTGCTGTCCTTCTGTGATCTTCACATGCTGTTCTCTGGATCTGTGTGTGTGGGACAGGACCGTGTGTTTGGGGAAGCGTGGGTCTGTCTGTGTGTGTGTGTGTGTGTGTGTGCGCGCCTGGCTTTGAGTTCAGTAACAATGCTGTAACGTGACTGTGTGTTTGTCCAGGTGGATCTACACAGAGAAAATACTATTCATCTCTCTCTCTCTCTCTCTCATACTTTCTCTTCCTCTCTCGCTCTCTCTCTACATGGTGTGTAGAAAAACATTCTTTGAATGTTTTACTGTTCTGTCATTTATGAATGTGTGTGTGTGTGTGTTTCTGGGCACGTTTGGCCCTGTGCACCTTACTCCTTTAAAGGACACTTTTAGGCCTGGTTTATTGAATGTGTGTACTAACCATGTCCAGCAGTGTTTATATGTGCGTCACAGAAGAATTCTGCCATTTTTCTCTTGATCCATCAAATGTTAAATTACATTTTACATATTTTTTTATATAATGGCAACAATTTTATCAATAGCTAACTTTTATGAATCATAAATGCACACAATTCATTATTTTAATTTTTTTTGACAAAATTACACCTTCAGTGGCAATACAGAAAAAAATAAAATATTATAAATTATTATAAAATATAAATGAAGTAATTATTGTAACAATTATATAATTATTATAAAAAGTAAACAATTATTATAAATACAATGTAAGTTATTTATTAAATTATTGTAGATAATAATACATGTTAATAATATAACAAATATAAAAATATCTAATATAAATAATTAGTATAAAAGTGATATTTTTCTTCTCAACATCACATATCTCAAACTTCTCAATGAAATTAAATGGTTCTTGTTCATTTGACATATTGTTTAGATTTTCAGAGCTTTAACGAGGTAATATTTTTGTATGGCTTTCCATATTTTACATAGGATCTGGGACAAGATTAAAATGATCTTAAAATTTTACAAAAATAAACGAGTAAAATGATCAAACTGTTTATTTTCAATGAAAAGCTTGAGATGAAATATGAAATACGTAATGATTTCGTATACAGAAGACATAAAATAACATGCAATATGAGATTTGTGATGATTTTATTTGTAAAAGATGAAAAAATATCATGAAATTTGAGATATGGGAAGATTTTATATATATAAGACATAAATAATAGCATGAAATATGAGGTCAATATTATATGTAAAAGTCACAAAACATAGCTTGAGATATGTGATGATTTAATACATAATAGTCAAGAACAATAGCATGATATTTGAGATATGTCACATTTTGTACATAAGAGTCATGAACATAGTATGAAATACAGTTTGAGATGCAAGAACAATATCACACATATATTGATAAAGGCCACAGTTTCCAGGACAGTTTTTAATAATGTTTATGTGATGTCAAGAACCCTTCGAGTGCCTGAAGAAACTTGAAGTGTGTTTGTACACATGTGTTTACTTTAGGGATGAGATTGGCGCATGTCCTTGATGACCTTTGACTTCAGTGTTGCAGCATTTACATCCTGATGTCCTTCCTGTCTTCATGTGTTGAATCCTTTAGTGTGGTTCAGGCAGATCAAACAGGGTTTTCCACGTCAGTTTCATACGCAATAGAGAAGCACTTCTGTGACAGGACTCAGGCTGGAATTCAGGCAATTCCCAGAATGCATTCCTGCCAGACGAAGTGCGTGTAAAGATGTGGGTCAGAGCAGTGAAACGTGAGTCTGAATGTGTCGTGTTAGCGCCTGATTATTTTAAAGGCTCATAAAACCTGCTGCGTGCTTTTACCCTTTTCCAGTGAGGCATTGTGGGAAATGGGTTTCTCTCAAATCCTTTGATGTTAAATAATGACTTTTGTGTTGAGTTCATTAACTGTAGGAAGACACATTTACATACGCCACAAACACTGACCACCCTCAGTTATACTGCGTATGACTTTCATCTGGACTTTCTATCTTCGATTCTCTGTCTTTCATTGCACCTGAGAGACAGAGAAAGAGCGAGAGTTTTCATGTGAGGATCTAATATTAGCTCTGTAATGATAACAGCTGTCTCTCTTTTCTTCATTATATCTACACACATGGCACACGCCACACAAACGTTTTGCCTGCTCCATAAACACCGAGCACATTTCTGAAGAAATTCTCTTGACATTAATGTGCATCCATCCATCCATCCATCCATCCATCCATCCATCCATCCATCCATCCATCCATCCATCCATCCATCCATCCATCCATCCATCCATCCATCCATCCATCCATCCATCCAATACAATACAATACAATACAATACCATCTAAAAATAAATATAGTAATTTTGCCATTTTAATGCCTTTTTAACTTTAAGCCTTGCTTTTTAACAGAAAGTAATTAAACTCCTTATAAAAGCCTTTTCACCACGTTTGTTTTAAACTTTGTGTAGGGCTGATTATTACTGGTGAACTAAACGTCTACATGAAAATCTGGAAAACCTGGCAAGCCTGTCATTGTATTTTTGCGCTGCCAACTTCAGAAATGCTTCAGCTTTGAGGAGCGGATCAGGAATGTGTGTGTCCTGCACAGGGAGTGTGATAGTGTACAAGAGAGTAAACATCACAACGCTGACTGAGACTAAACCCCATTACACAACAACCAACACAACACTGATAGCCCTCCTACAGCTGCTCTAATGAAAGACTGTGTTTCGCTAAACACGCACACGTACACGCACACACCCACCCACACACACTCGCACGCACGCACGCACGCACGCATGCACACACACAGCCCCCACACACACACACACACACACACACACACACACACACACCCACACTCGCACGCACACACACACACACACACACACACACACACTGGTCATCAAGTGTTGCTGGCTGTGTCTTTTAGTGGAAAATTAGAAGTTACTCCATCATTCTCTCATCAGCGCCTGTCGTGGAAATGCCATTGTGGTTCTAAAGGTCAGCGTGTGTGTGTGTGTGTGTGTGTGTGTGTGTGTGTGTGTGTGTGTGTGTGTGTGTGTGTTTTCATGGACTCACCGGCTGCCACACATAAGCATGCGCTTTTCTTACTCAATCAAATTCAAACTACAGTTGTGCAGTTGCCCCAGGTGAAACAAGGAAAAACGACTGAGACACACACACACACACGACTCACTCCTCCATGAACTTTTACTATTTGTACTTTGTTTGCACACTGATATTGAATCTCAATAGCACTTTCTGTGGTTTAGAGGATTGTGTGTTTCAGGGTGTGTGTGTGTGTGTGTGGTTTGGCTGGTGTTCTGTTCATTGATGTCTTGAATTAGAATCACACACACAGACAGATTGCTGTAGATATTACTAGATCTTTATTGGAGCAGCAAGGACTCCAGCTGTCCCAGAATGCCACACTTCAGTGAGTTAAGTGTCTGTTTCCTGCACAGATCAGCATAGGGCTCATAATAGAGCTGTATTACGCCAGAACACACACACACACACACACACACACACACACACACACACACACACACGTTTTGAGGTCTGGAATGGTTTAGTTTGACTCTGATGACAGGAATATTTCCATGTTGATTTTTGTGCTGTTCTCTGTTCTTTGTGTTTAAACAGAATTGCAAAACTAGTGTTTTCAGACAGGTTTCCTTAACACTCACTTGTCTTCCATTGGTTGTAAAAACATATAGCCCCGCCTCCAAACTCACACCATTGGTTGCTGTGTTGTGCTGGTTAAGATGCTCAAACAGATTGTGTTAGCTCTGATGGATCAGCTGTTGCTCTTTCAAAGACTTTTTATAGGGGCTGTTCACATAGTATGTGTCTTTGCGTCTCAAAATGTGAGACGGAACGCTCAGGAATGTTTTTAAAATCATCACAGGGAATGCCTCCTCCGCCACACACATTTGCCATCAAATAAAATAGTTGCCATGCCAACTTGCTACTGTAAACAAAAGCTTGCAAGGCTTGCCACACCTCCAGAGTCTTCTGATTGTCCACTGTTTTTGAACTGACATTGATGAGCGGCGCTGCATGTAATTGTTTAAATTCTTTTAACGTGACACAGCGTCTTAAAAACCGTGCCACTCATGTGTGAGTCATACACCTCTAGCATGTTTACATGGAATAACAAAGTTTTGAAGATAACGTATTCTGTGTTAACAGCCCCCTAGAGATCTCAGTTAGGCTTCAACTTTGCCTCAAATTTGTCTAAAATAAAAATACACAAATGAGTCAATAGTTGACATAGAGCTATAAAATAATTGCATAACTATATTTCATCTTTGGAGAATTTGATGAGAAATGAGATCCTGTTGAGATCTGTAACTTTGATCGCAGACTTTGATGTCTTGGCAAATCTGAGAACATTTTCTTCTTAAACACTTGACTCATATTTCAGGGTTTGCGATTCATTTTCCTTTAAGTTATTCTCTTTTTAAATGCTCTGTCAGTTTTTAAGGATTTTGTACAAAATTAAAAATGAATGGTTGAGAATGAACACACACATACACGTATATAAAAATAGACACACACACACATAAATATACATAAGCTCACATGTGCTTCCAATTACCCCCAATCAGGGCTGTAATTGCTGCAGGGGCTTTACACACACACACACACGCACGCACAGCACACACACACACACACAAACACACACAGTGACACAGTGATTGTGTCAGCCTTTAACTTGACCTCCCTCAGAGTGTGTGTGTGTGTGTGTGTGTGTGTGTGTGTCCGTGTCCTCAGGCTGTTTCCAGACTCTCTAGAGTTTAACTGAAATCCGTTGCGCTAAATTTCGTGCCATGTTTATTCAGAGAGAGTTTATAACAAATGCTGTGTGTTACTGGAACTGTGTGTGTGTGTGTGTGTGTCTATCTGTCTTTCTGTCTTTAATATGCAGCCTTGGTGAGCATGTACTGTAGCGTATTATATTGTTTTACATTATATTATTTGACCCCTTTTATTATTTCTTTTATGATTTATTCAGTATTAGGAGGGATATTTGTATTTATTAAACTCCTTCTAGGGTGATATGCACTAAAATTGTCTGTTTGTAGATTCACTCCTAACAAGAAGTTATCAAATGTGTTTTGTTTTGTCAGGTTTGGCAGTAAATCTGACACGGTCCATGATGACTAATTAATTATTGTCTTATGAAAGTAAAACATCACAAAACTCACTCTGAGGACATGTGCCAAAATAATCAAATACCAATGATAAAATCACTGTGACTTAAACAAATCCTTAAAATGACTCAACCGTGATTTGGGGAAGTTTTCGTTTAATAGTCTCCACAGAATCTAAGGCATCTTATCTTTCAAATCTGGCCATTTGTGGTCATTTTCTCCTTTCTTCCAATCTGCTTGGATCCTGATCATTGCCACTATGTTTTCCTTTTGTTTCACCGTTTAGAGCACAAAGGCAGTCTTGTTTTCTGTGTATGTTGGATGACTCGTGATCGTCTCTAATGCATTGTGAGCGTGTGTGGGGAGTAGAAAGGTAATTCAAGTAGAAGTATAATTACTGAAACGTGTCTCTTTTTAGTCCCAAAGAAACTCGTGCAGGAGTCGGTTTCCAGGCATCCCTCGTTCCCCTCTCCCCCATCTGTGCCTCATGAACACAACGTGGTGGGAGACAGCGCTCCTCCTGACGGGACCCCGCCGCTGACCTCGGACTCTGTGCCAGGTAAGAAACTGAGCACCCAAACACAACCTCCGCTTCCCCATCCAAATAATTGCTTTTATCAGAGCAATGATGGGAAACACTGATCTGAAGTCATGAATCTGAAACCACTCACACTCTCTGTGCTGATAGTTGCTGTAGCTCCAGCCGTGTATAACAGAATCTGACTGAAAAACACCCATAATTCATTTCCTGTGAGCAGAGATAGTACAAACAGATACGTTTAAGAAGCTTTTAATGTGAGCTTTGTTTAGACGAACCTTTGTTTCTTTCCTGAAGTCTATTAATATATAAACTTTTTGGAATACATGAATTTTTAATGAACCTTCCATGCAGTGCCATTCGTTTGGAAGCCGGTTTCCGTCTATGGAATAAAGAATAGGTTATAACGACTTTGTATTTTTCTTACAATTCAGATTTTTTTCCTCACAATTCTGGGAAGAACAGTCTGAATGGCAAGATCGAAATTCCCAACTGTGAGAAAAATCATTTTTGATTCTGTAGTGGAAAAAAATGGAGATGCGAGATTTAAAATTAGAATTACTTTTTCTTATTTACAGAATTGTATCATTTTCTTAGAATTGTGTGTTTATATCTCTTAATTCAACATTATTCCATGGCAGAAACAGGCTTCTACATTCATATTCACAGTGATGTAAAACAGGCCCGGTTCTTGTCAGCTATAAATAGGTGGGCGGACAGATATCCTGGGTGGGCAATTGTTGTTGTTAGTGGTAGTAGATGGATAGATGGATGGATGCATGGATGGATGGATGGATGGATGGATGGATGGGTGGATGGGTGGATGGGTGGATGGATGGATGGATGGATGGATAGATAGATAGATAGATAGATAGATAGATAGATATTTTTTTATAATATTTGTATCACACAGTATTTTTACACTTTGGTATCTACTCTGGATAGATAGATAGATTGATAGATATTGTTTTATAATATTTATATCATACAGTATTTTGGGGGACTGAGGTGGAAGGAGTCGGACGTGTTTCTGAAGCGGGAGCTGGGGAAGTTGGAGTTTGTGAAGCAACAGCAGTCACACCATGGTCACTGCTGCTGGAGCCACTAGGCTTCTTTATAGGCACCAAAAATCTATGCATTGCATTTACACGCAAATACTATGACTTTTTAACGCTCTTTATCGCTTGCTAGACTGTCAGCGTCTGCTTCTCCGTGACTGTCACTGAAGCCGCCCGCTTCGTGAGTGTAAACCACGCCCTTGCTTTCAGCCAATCAAAATACTGCAATTTTACTGGTGTTATTTTGTGATTGGTCGGGGCATTCTACAGCCCTTACTCGAACTTCTCAACACAGAGCCCGCCTCAGATTGCTTTTAATCAATACACAAATCGTAAAAATGAGTCACGCTGTCTTTACCTACATTCTGATTGGGTGGGCAAGACAGACGTTTGGGTGGGCTTAGCCCCCCTGCCCATGCCCAGAGCCGGCCCTGATGTAAAACGATAAATTGTACTCAAGTTAAAGTACAGATACTATGTAAAAATTTTACTCCATTAAAATTACTTGAGTTAAAGTATAAGAAAAACTTCACATTTAATTACAATTATTATTTATTTTATTTAAATTATAATTTTATTAGTTTTTAAATTGACTTAAATTGAAAACAAGAGAGTAGATATTTTAGTACATTTGATGCAGAAACTTAAAACAAACAAGAAAATAACCTGTAAAAATCACTTTTCTCATTGTTCTGACTATAAGAATCTGGGACACAGCAGATATACTGAAACCAGTATCCTGGAACATGTTTCCGGAATACTTTCAGCTACAATTATCTGCAGATCATTTCACAGTCATCAAGCTCCAAAACATGATGGGAAAAGGACCATAAAAGTACCAAATGAAATCATATAATGGATGCATATACACTGAAATATGGTACAAAATGTCAATGAGATCAGTCACAAGAAGCCTTTGATGTCTTTGACACTTAAGATAAATAGGAGTGTAGTGAATTAATTTCATGCATTTTATTCTTTTTGGAGCTAGACAGCACCATACCCATTCACAATCATTGTATATTGTTTCCTTTTGTTTTAAAGTAGAAATAATTGATATTGGTCATGCCACAACACGATGATGACAGCATTTTCCTTTGTGAGGGAACTTTTCCTTTGACACCACACACACACACACACACACACACACACACACGCACTCACACACACACACACACACACACACACACACACACACACATGCACCCACACACACACACACACACACACACACACACACACACACACACACACACACACACACACGCACCCACACACACACACACACACACACACACACACACACACACACACACACACACACACACACACACACACACACACGCACTCACACACACATACACCTGTTGATGAATTATTGATGTAAATCCAATGTATTCTTTTGTTTATTGCCAGACATGGAAGCTATACTTTCTGTTTTATAAAGATCTCATGATGAAGGTTGGTTCAAGCGAGGGCATGACGATTGTGTGCGTTTGATCGCAGGGAGGTCGACGCGAGGACGGAGCTCTGGTCCGTATTCAGAAGAGACGGAGCAGTCTGGAGAAAGTGATCCGAACCCAACCATCTCCACCGTCATCAGACCAGCCATGGCCCTCATCAGCAGCATGCTGACGGTCTACACCTACATCACAGGTAACACCACAACATCTGCAACCCACAGCTGTCCAGATCTGACTTTCAATCTGTGACGGGGTTACTGTCCAGAGCTTTGTACTTTGAAGGAGTCAAAATCTTCTGCTCACCAAGGCTGCATTTATTTGATAGAAAATACAGTGAAACCACTAATATTGTGAAAAATTATTACATTTTAAAATTGCTGTTTTTGAATATATTGTAAAGTGTAATTTATTTCTGTGATGCGCAGCTGAGTCATTACTCCAGTCTTCAGTGTCACATGATCTTCAGAAATCATGCTAATATGATTATTTGCTGCTCAATAAATATTTATGATTATTGTCAATGTTGAAAATAGTTGTGCTGCTGAATATTTTTGTGTAAACTGTGATACATTTTATTTTTCAGGATTCTTTGATTAATAGAAAGTAAAAAAAACAGCATTTATTTAAAACAAAAAAATATTTTGTAACATTATACATGTATTTTCTGTCCCCGTTGATCAATTTAATGCATCCTTGCTGAAAACAAAATTAATTTCTCACAAAAAATCTTTAACTTTTGACGGTAGCATATTTCTGAATGATGTTGGCATATTTTTCTCATGTTCAACAAGATATTGAATAGGATAACTATATGGTTGGACTTTATCCATCAGGAATTAATTTAATCATAAAAAGTGGGCAGTTCATACAATAAAATGGAGGCAGACCTGAACACGAGTTTGCTAAAACAGTGCCTAGAATAGCTTCAGCTGCCTAACGTCACACTGAAGTCAGAACAATTGACCAAAAATCACAAATTAAAAAAAATGAATAATAGGTAAACCTTAAACATTAATAGTTTCACTCATTTCCAAACAAAACAATAAAATGTATGTTTTTCTGTATTTAATCTGTTTTTCACAAAATATAATTTGGTAAAAGTCTATATTATTGAATATTAATATTTTATATAGTATTTTAAATATCTATTTTTTACTTACATTTTTATTGTTTTTTATTCCCAGTAAAACCAGTGAAAATTAATAAATGCATTTCTTCAAATAAAAGTGTCTGCCAAATGCATAATGTAAATATCTTAAAAAACTGACATCATAAAATACATAAAATAATATTTTGTGTCCGTGCACCCATTTTAACCATGAAATTGACCTGCTAATATCACCATCGTACTAAAATGACATACGTACTTCAGATTCCACAACTTTACGGGCAGGTTCATGACCCTAAATGAGAAATACTCACACAATTTCAAGGAACACATCCTATGTTAACCAGTATTTCTCAAAAATGCGTTCGGCTCAAACTGACCCGGAACATAATATACCGTTTAGGAACACGTTGATTTCATGTTGTCTGTTTTGTGTCTCCATCCCAGAGCACCCGGAGCGCTGTGCGCTGTATTTCATGTGCGGCGTCTGTGCCGGTCTGTTCCTCACGCTCTTCACGCTGGTGGTTCAGATTTCCTGCCGTGTGGACTGTAAACCTCGCCACAGCGTCTCTAAGAAGCGTCCGAGACCCGCCGACTCCGACAGCGACTCCAGCGACTCTGATACAGACTGGGACTCGAACTCGGACCTATCGGCCCGACGGCACCGGCGCTTCGAGCGCACGCTCAACACAAACGTCTTCACGTCATCGGAGGAGCTGGAGCGAGCGCAGAGGCTGGAGGAGAGAGAGCGGATCATACGGGAAATCTGGATGAACGGACAGCCGGACGTCCCAGGAACCCGCAGCCTGAATCGCTACTACTAAAGCACCGCCTCCGATCGGACACATCCAGACGGGAAGCTACTGACAGGACGCTAAAGCGGCTGGAGTCATCGCCTAGTGTGGCATTAAATAGCGTATTTGCAGTGGAAATAAGCTCTTCATTGAGGCCATGAGCTTCAACAAGCAGAGGTGAAAGGTCAAATGCTGACAAGTCGGATTTAGGAATATTCCTACCTAATGTCTTGAAGTTGGACATTTTCTGCAGCGTGCAGCTGAAGCTAAGGCTCATGGGAGATGTGGTTCAGTTGAAAGCTGGCTCTAGGAGTCTATAGGCAGCTCTGAGAGGTGTGATAAGCTCTAAGCACTGTGATTGGTCCTTCACTCCGCCTGTCAAACAGTGAGGACCGCCTTCTGTAAGGAGAGACCTGAGCAAAGGAAGTGTCTTCCGGTTTGATCTGACAAATACACATTGACAGGACAGTAGGACTAAAACATATCTGGACACGTATAAATATCTGAATGTCATTGCATTAGGAAACAAATATTACAAACCAAGGTGCAACTGCTGGAGCTTGACTTTTCTGCATTGGTTTTGCTTGATGACCTTTAATCTCATCCACAATTGAATGTTTTTAACACTTTACAACGAGGCTCCATTTATTAACTACATTAGTTAACATGAACTAACAATAAAAATACTTTTAAAGCATTAATACAATTGAACGTTTTATGTTTGTTTAATGGACTTGAGGTATACAAGCCTGTTTCCGTCATGGGATATAATAAATCAATTAATAAAGGTAATTTGTGTTTTTTAATCACAATTTTTCTTGCAGTTCTAAATAAATTATTAATCTTGTAATTCCTTTTTCTCATAATTCTTTACATCTTGCAGTTTTTCCCTCCACCGCAGAATAATATCTAAATAATAAGTGACTTTTAACTGCTGGTAATTGTGACTTTTTAGCTCACAATTCTGAAAGAAAAGGTAGAATTATGAGGATTTTTTGAAAGATGTAAACTCACAATTAAGACTTTTTCCTCACAATCTTGCAGTTGTCGATGAAAAATTAGAAAAGCAACTGCAACTTTTTATCAATTCTGACTTTTTTTCCTCAGAATTGGGAGTTTATGTCTTTAATATTCTGACTTTAAATCAATCTGATAAAGAAATGTCTTTAGACTTGCGAGAAAAAGTCTGAATTGTGAGATAAAAAAGAGGTATTAGCTTTTTTATATTTTATCCCATGCTGGAAACAAGCTTCAATAAACATAAATAAACAGTATTTTGTATTAATTAATGTAAAGAAAATTGGACCTAATTGTAAAGTGGTACCTATATTTAATTTGTAACACTAAATCATTTAATAATGTGTCAGACGTTTAAACCTAACAGACTTCTTTTGGTGATTTGCTGAACGTCTTCTTGTGCTTTCTTTAAAATTAAATGCAACTTGGTTTGATATTTTATTATCAAATGCAATGACATTCAGTGCATTTTTAAGGGTGACCTATAAAAAATATCCAAACATATTTGGATGCTTATGTATAGACATATTGTAAAATCATCTCAGCCTTTATGAAAATCTATTTTGATATTTAAATAGCTTTTGATACCACTATTTTTTTTGGATGAAATATTTTTATACTGTGGCAAAGCTTGCCTGATTGCTCAGGGATGCAATCACGTGTTCTGTGTATAATCTTATATTGTTTAAGGGGATGATGCATAGATGCAGCCGTGACCTCAAAGAGGTTCTTCTGATGCACATCAGTGCCGTGCCTTAAACACAAGACACATCTGATAATCACTCGACGTCTTTATACAGCGCTTTCTGATTGTTACAAGTGTGGTTCATGTGTTTCAGTTTCTGTTACATGATAATGAGGGCTCAGAATTAATGTTAACCATAAATAACATACTTTCCATTCTTAAAAATAAAGGTTTTAATGGTGCTGCTTCTTATTAAGAGCTATTTATGGCTATATAAGGTTCCTGAGATGGCTATATAAATATATATATATATATATATATATATATATATATATTTTTTTTATTATTAGATGCTTTTGATGTTTAGATTCTTCAGATCCGTGTTTTGGATCATTTTTCCTTTACTCAAATTTTATAGCATTGCGATTTTTAAATGTTTGACTAAAGTAGCCATCATCTTATTTAATATGTCTTAAGATTTAATAATATATCAAAAGTAATTTTAGTAATTTAAGCATGTGTATGTGTGTATATATATATATATATATATGCCAAATAAAAACAAATGAGTATTACTATTACGGGAAGTTTTATACCTGTACCTGAAAGCCTTTATGTTTAAGAGCCTCACAGAGATAATTTAATATGTAATAATGAATGATTTTTTTCACAGCAGGCCAAAGCATGAAGTGACTGGGCATTTGTATGCACGTGAATGTTTGTTTGTGTTGTAAGCGCTCTCAGACCTGTTTTATTTTCCAGTAATATTTCAGCATGTTTTATAGGAGTATCAGCTTGTGTGCAGAGCAGGATCTGTGGGAGGTTTTGTTTTGGTTGTTATGGAGCATTAAATAAACTGCATTGAATAAACTACGTGTAGCGCCGCCTGTTGGTGAATTGATCCATAAGACAAATGAAAGGAATTGTTTACATCACCATGACAACAGTGTTTGTGGTCTCCATGGAGACCGCTATAAATAAACCTCCTCGGGGAAGCACAGCAGTCCCATGAGAGAACAACGTAACTTATTTTATTGACTTAAACCTTTCAATTATTTTAATCTAGATTAGGGTAATAAACCATAATGTCTATAAATACAAGACACGGACTTCCTTTCCTGCCAGGAAACTCATTTCAGGATTTAACGGTGAGAAACTTTAAACTGTAACATTAGGCCCTGTTCATCTTCGATTTGAATTTAACGTTAACGTTAGTTGTGTTTCCACATGCTTTTGTAACATGAAAATCTGGATTATTAATTTATCATAAATGTTTTACTGCGAATTAACCAATGATTTTTGTATGTATTTTTTCATTCATTTTACAGATAATTTGACAGATTCTGAAAAACAATAATAATATATTGTTTAAAATAATTTCTGTGTGCTGTGATCCAGAAATCCGCTTTCCACAGAGCTCAGACTCTGGATTTTAAGAACGGTTACGCTCTGCCCCGGCGGCCCGCGGTCGGTACCGGACAAGATCCGCTGCTGTCGGTGAACATCAGTCACAGCGAGAGGAACCAGCTGATCAGAGACATCCCGAACCTGACCTACGGCACCGACACACCCGCCGCTGTTGACTTACATGTCTGTCTGCCGCTTATGACAAGAAGGTGACGAGTATCTCTCTATCTGTCTGTCTGTCTGTCTGTCTGTCTGTCTGTCTATCTATCTATCTATCTATCTATCTATCTATCTATCTATCTGTCTATCTATCTATCCGTCTGTCCTTCCGTCCGTCCTCATCCATCCATCCATCCATCCGTCTCAACATCTCCATCCGTCCATCTATCTATCTATCTCAATCTATCTATCTATCTATCTATCTATCTATCTGTCTATCTGTCTGTCTTCTGTCTGTCTGGCTATATATATATATATATATATATCTATTTCTTTTGATGTTTATCCATCCGTTCAGATCCAATCATTTTCCGTATCCATCAGATTATCCCATCATCTTATATCTATCCATCCATCCATCCCATCCATTGATGTAGCATTCGGCCTGTCATTATATCCCAATCTATTTCTATGTATTATGTATCTATTTTATCTGTCTATCCATTGATCTAGCATCCTGTCTATCTCTCTCTATCAATCTATTTGTCTTTCTGTCTATTTATCTATCTGTCTGTCTATCTATCTGTCTCTTATCTATCCATTGATCAAGCATTCTGTCAATCCATCTGTCTGTCCATAAATCTATCATTGTGTCTGTCTCTACCTATATCTATCTATTCTATCCATTGTCTCTATATTTCTATTAATGTATCTCTTGATGTAGCATTCTGTCTATCATTCTCTATCTATTTGTTCTATCTGTCATTCTATCATTGTGCCTGTCTATCCACCAGTCTATTGTTCTATCACTTTATCTGTCTCTATCTATATATATATTTATCATTCTATCTACATCTATCGTTCTATCTGTCTCTTTATCCATATATTTCTCTCTCTCATCTCATTGAATCAGAACCAACCTCTCACCTTTGCCCTTTGACCTTCAGGTGCTGCGGTTCTACGGTTACTTCCGGAATGAAGTGTTGCACTCGCCGGATGAGCTCTTCCGTATTCGTCCGGTGGTGGTCTATTATCACCTGGAGGACGACAGCGTGTGTGTGACCGAGCCACCGGTGGAAAACTCTGGAATTCCTCAGGGAAAGCTGATCAAACGTCAGAGGCTGACCAAAAACCAGCACGGAGATCTGTACCACTGGAAAGACCTCAACGTCGGGATGGACATGAGTGTGTTTGGAACGGTCTACAGGATAACACACTGCGATGCCTTCACACAGGTACACACACACACACTGACTCTACTGGACTGCTGCTTCAAAGAGGTTTGGTTTGACTGAGGTGTGTGTGTGTGTGTAGGACTTCATGGAGAGTCAGGGAATAGTGTTAAACGAGTCTGAGTCCATTCCCAGTGATCCGTACACCATCCGCCGCGTTCAAGCACAACAAACCCACATCACTCCCTACGACCACAACTATCAGCTGGAGCGCTTCCTCGCGCTGGATCGACAGGTATACACACACACACACACACACACACACACACACACACACACACACACACACACACACACACACACACACACACACACTCCTGTATGTTTACACACAAATACATTCTTTCTCACTCATCGTTTCTCTGCTGTCTCCAGGTGCTGCGTTACTATGCGCTCTGGGACGACACAGACTCTCTCTACGGGGAGAAGCGGCCCGTAACGCTGCATTACTATCTGGTGGATGATTCTGTTGACATCTGCGAACATCACGAGGCCAACAGCGGCCGGGACCCGTTCCCAGTGCTGCTCAACAGACAGAAGATTCCCAAAAACATCAAATCAACCTGCGGTGAGACCATAAACACACAGATTTCAACACAGAGAAACACTGCTTCGATTGTGTTGCTTTTTGTGTTTTTAGAAGCTTTCTATTCATCAAAGAATCCTGAAAAAATTTAATCAACTGTTTTAAATATTGATAATAATAAATGTTTCTTGAGCAGCAAATCAGTATATTAGAATGATTTCTGAAGATCATGTGACACTGAAGATTGGAGAAATGATGCTGAAAATTCAGCTGCGCATCACAGGAATAAATTACAATTGATTATATATTCAAATAGAAAACAGTTATTTTAAAAAGTAAAAATATTTCACAATATTGCTGCTTTTGCTGAATTTTGGATCAAATATATGCAGGCTTGGTGAGCAGAAGACAATTCTTTAAAAAACAAAAAATCTTACTGTTCAAAAACATTAGACCTGTAGTGTAGAATCAGTAAATGTTTTATTTTGACTTTTTATTTTTTATTATTTATATATAGGGCTGCACAACCTGAGCAAAAGTATATTTAAAATATTTGATGCAATAATATTATTTTACACTACAAGTTACCAATATTTATGACTTAAATCCAACAGACTATATTTATTTAATTACATTTCAGCCTTTGTTTAGATAATGGCACTGAGCTAAAGTGCAATTTTATTTCATTTTGCAGCCATAAACAAATAAATATATCAAAAGTTAAAATGAATGAAATAATATAAAATAGAGTTAAAAATAAAGGAGCAATATTTATGTTTAGTTTACTTAATATGTGTTTTTATTTTGCATTTTATCTGATGTTTGATGTCGTTGTTGTTTGAAAAAAAAGCTAATTGAAATATTTCAAAAATACATAAAGGAACAAAATAATAAATAACGGAGGAAAAAGTAATATAAAAATAAATTCAGGATTAATTGTATTTGTTGTAGCAAGTCATTTATTCCTTTACTTATTTTCCTATTAATATATGTATTTATTTTTAATTTCTTCAGGTTTGGTCCCCCATAGACTACAGTTAGATTTAATTTGAGCATAATAAAAGGACAATATCTATATATTAACCCAGAAGCATTAAACTTCTCTCTGTCCCTGTTTCCCGACTCAGAGCCGTTCCCCATCTGTGTTCTGGAAGTTTCTCCTCAAGACGTGAAGGAGTATTTCTCTCCTGAAGACTTCCGGGTCGGTGAGGAGGTCACGCTGATGGGGAGGCGCTTCCTGCTGTATGACTGTGACGACTTCACCAGGAAATACTATCAACAGAATCACCCCGACATCTTGCTCAAACCACTTACTGTAGACACCAGAACACAGCAAGACATCAAGAGGGTCAGACTGGGCAAATATCACATCTCATCTCACAAAACCAATCAATAGTGCATTATTATAAGTGATCCATCTGCCACTTATGTTCTCTAGAGATGATTTATGTTGTGACATCTAGCGGTGTGAATGAAGCATCACGCAAATGTGTTTAATTAACGATGCCATGATTGTAGAAATGCACCATTCAGACTCAGCTTTACAAGAGATTAATTAATGAAATATGTCTGAATTAAAACAATTACCCAATAATAATTACAAATATTATATTACATTTTTACTGTTATGAATTTAATGTTTTAGTTAATTTCTAGAAAAATTGCAAGCCTTCTAAAGGAAATGTTACATTTTAATAAATTTTTAATGTTAATAAAATTTTATATAAAAATCTATTTTGATTTACTGAAAAAGAAACGAAAAGCCTATTTGTCCCGCAGGTGATTCCTCCGTATAACGGCTTCGGTTCGCTGGAGGACTCACTGCAGAACTGCCTGTCCCTGATTCCTGAACCGCCCAAGAAAGACGTGATCAAACTGCTGGAGAACGACAACAAAGTCCTGCGTTACGTCGCACGGCTGGTGAGAGCACAGCTCGTTTGGAGCGTTTCCTTACTGAATATTGTGCTACAAGTTACACCAACGCAAGCAGGGAAACGGTGCGAATTCATTCCTGAGTGGTCTGGAATACTCGATTCTGATTGGTCAGTCGCCACCAGTGTTGGGGGTAATGCATTACAAGTAACGCAAGTTACGTAATAATATTACTTTTTTTCAAGTAACTAGTAAAGTAACACATTACTTTTTAATTTAGTTACTTTTTTCCATTTATTGATGACAGTGCGCTGTGTGAACATGATCTTACTGTAGTTCTAATCTAGACTAAATGTGAATGTGCATTCATTTATCCCACTCGCAAAAAACAGATTCAGTATTCATCAAAATGAATTAAAACAATGAAATGCAAACTCAGAATAAACCTGCAATAATTAAATATGTTTAACAACACAAATATATCTAATCTCATTTTATTAACCGATGTGTTTGCTGCTGACCTTTGATCCAGTTCAACCATAATAATAAGCAAAAATTACTTTAGATAAACTAACAATTGTGCTTCATTGTTTTTTTCTTTTTTTTCTGAAGAGTGTTGAACTTCTCCTGTGTTCTTCTGTACAGGCGTGATTTACTCTTCCTTCAGTCTGAGGTTTATTCATTACACTTTTGGTGTGAAAGGGCTTTTACATTTGCTATAAATATAACTTCTTGTATTAAAACAAACAATCAAGCCCTGCTCATATTTAAAAAAGTAACGCAAAAGTAGTAATGTAACAGCATTACTTTCCATAAAAAGTAACTAAGTAACGTAATTAGTTACTTTTTTAGGGAGTAATGCATTACTATTAAAAGTAACTTTCCCCGACACTGGTCGCCACACTGAAACCGGCGCTACGTTCACGTCTTGTAATTGTATCACTCCGCGGATTCACGCTTCATTTAAACGCAGCACAGGCTCCGATTTTCGGGAAACCGACCTCAGAGAATTTAAGTATTAAAGTTCGGCATGAAATTAAAGTTGATCTGTTTTAGGCTTTTAACCAAGACCATCTGTGACCCTGGAGCACAAAACCAGTCATAAGTCGCTGGGGTATATTTACAGCAATAGCCGACATGCAGTATGGGTCAAAATGATTTTCTTTTACGCCAAAAATCATATATAAAGGTCATGTTCCGTGAAGATATTTTGTACATTTCCTACTGTAAATATATTAAAACTTAATGTTTGATTAATAATATACATTGCTAAGAACTTCATTTGGACAACTTTAAAGGACATTTTCTCAATATTTCGATTTTTTTGCACCCTCGGATTCCAGATTTTCAAATAGTTGTATCTCAGCCAAATATTGTCCTATCATAACAACCCATACATCAATGGAAAGATTATTTATTCAGTTTGAATTTAAAATGGACCCTTGTGACTGGTTTTGTGGTCCAGGGTCATCGATGTGGTCAAATGTGAACTCATTTCTGGGGTTTGGCCTATAATACATCATCCCTGCAGTGCTTTATTGTTTTGTACATTTCATGCAACTGGTTCTTTTCCAAATGTAGGTTTATTTTCCAATGTTTCTACATTAGTTCTTACAACAATCTCGTCTGCCACAGGATTCCCAGAATCCCCTGGATGAGGGCCGACGCTTCATTCTGTCTTACTACCTGGCAGATGACATGATCAGCATCTTTGAGAGATCAACACGTAATTCCGGCATCATCGGAGGAAAATTCCTAGAGAAGACTCGTGTCCCAAAACCAGGAAGCTCCGTGGAAAAGCCGGAATACTACACACCTGCAGACTTCTCCATTGGAGCGACTGTGGAGGGTATTGACAGTGACATCACATCCTGTGAATCACCGCACTCTTGTTCCTCTCTCATGCTGTTCTGTTCTGTTCTGTTCTGTTCTGTTCGCCGCAGTGTTTCGTCATCGGTTTGTCCTGATGGATGCCGACCGTTACGTGCTGAGGTACCTGGAGTCGCTGTACAATCACGTCCCTGAACACACTCTCTCTTCCCTGAGACAGAGGTTCGGAGTCAGTCAAACCTCAGACCAGGAGGAACAACATGAAGGTAAAAATGTTTGTTTGCTTGTGGTCTATGTACCTATAATCATACAAATAAAAGGTTCTTTACTGGCTTTGATGGTTCCATGAAGATCCTTTAACATCCATGGAATCTCTCCATTTCACAAAAGGTTCTTTAGATTAAAATATTCTTCATTTCAAGAGGAAACTGTTCACGAAAGATTAGGAATCAAAAATATTATATTATATTGTATAATATATATTTAAATCTTAAAAATATATATATTGTTAAAATATATTTAAAAATATATACAAATATTTTTCTACCAATATATTTTTGAAAGTACATTTCAAAAATATAAATATTTAAATAAATATAAAATATCCACCCATATTTTGGGTGCATTTGCATTTAATGTAATGTTTTTCTTGCGCTTGAAATATATTTTGGTATATGAAGGTTGAGAGTAAATCTTTTTTTAATCATTATTATTTCAATAATTCGTTTATTTGACATGTTTATCATGGCTGATATTGAGCTTAAATCTTGCTGAATGTTTCTCTTCACAGGTGAGACTGAAGGAGCTGCGGTCGTGCTCCAGAGCTGAAATCCACTCATCATCAGACGATACCAAACGATCATTCAATTATTAATGAAGTCCTTTTTCATGTTTGTGCTTTTTGATGTTGAGATTTCCCAAGTATTATAATATTAATGTGCAATAAAGACAAATGCGTCATCAAAATGAATAATCATTTCTGAGGCCCATTTATGTATAATTTGACTGTATTTAAGAACATGTCTTAGTCCTGTTTCACCACAAAATTTGAAGAAACAAATTATTTGTTTGCTTATGAACCTTGGGCTGGATTCATCTTAAGAAAAATGTTATACAATCTTAGTTTGTATGATCCTATGTGCAACTCTGGAAAATGTAACTACCCAAAGATCTTCTTAGATTTAGTTTGTTGTAAAATGACAGGTTTAGATGTCTGATTAGATTGTATCCTATAAAGATGCTTTGTCTTACACAACAAACTAAAAACCTTGAAAGGGAGACATTTTTGAATATGTGTGATATACAGGTGTTCAAAATAATAGCAGTCCACTGTTTTTGGAAGAAATTATATTTCTACATGGCAAATATTTGACTAGTAGGTGTGGTAGAGTAATAGAAACATGACATGCATGCTGTTGATTCTGTGTTTTAATGATAAATTGAAAAGGGCGTGTTCAAAATAATAGCAGTGTGGAGTTTTATTATAGAGGTAAATCATTCTGTGAAAAAAACTGGTGTCAAACCCTTATTTAAGTGTTGTACTGTGTATTTATCTCTGAAAATCGGAGTAAAATGGGTCGTTCCAGACATAGTTCAAAAGAATAGCGTACTTTGATTAAAAAGTTGATTAGACAGGGCAAAACATATAAAGTGCAGAAAATGATAGGCTGCTATAATATCAAATGCTTTAAAATGGCAACCAAAACCAGAAAGATGTGGAAGAAAGTGGAAACCTACCATTCGAAGGGATAGAAGAATAGCCAAAAAGCCAATGATCGGCTCCAGGGTGACCAAAGAACGTCTGAAGTTACCTGTGAGTACTGTAACAATTAAAAGACGCCCATGTGAAGCCAAGCTTTCGGTCAAGAAG
Organism: Gymnocypris eckloni scoliostomus; assembly: GCA_027564155.1. Taxonomy (NCBI): domain Eukaryota; kingdom Metazoa; phylum Chordata; class Actinopteri; order Cypriniformes; family Cyprinidae; genus Gymnocypris; species Gymnocypris eckloni. The sequence continues at coordinate 35,993,158 of CM050412.1, read as the reverse complement.
CCCCCACAAAGCCCCATTGTTTGCCAAAGAACACATTGACTGGTCTAAAGAGAAATGGCACAATATTTTGTGGACTGATGAAGAAAGATTGTTCTTTTTTGAATTCAAGCCACAGTACAGTGTGAAAACAGTGAAGTATGGCGACGCAAGCATCATGATATGGGGATGTTTCTCATACTACGTGTTGGGCCTATTTATCACATTCCAGGGATCATGGATCGGTTTGAGTACATTAACATACTTGCACATTTTAGAGTGGTCTTTTATTGTGACCAGCCTAAGACACAATAATCATGCTGTCTAATCAGCATCTTGATATGCCACACCTGTGAGGTGGATGAATGATCTCGGCTCACTAACACAGATTTAGACAGATTTGTGAACAATGTTTGAGAGAAATAGGCCTTTTGTGTACATAGCAAAAGTCTTAGATCTCTGAGTTCAGCTCATGAAAAATGGGAGCAAAACAAAAGTGAGTAAAATATTTAAAAAAAAGAAAAAGTGAGAAAAATATATACAGTATCAGTATTTTTTGCAATAGTGCTATATTTCATGTTAAGTCAATTTCAGTTACGTGCAATTGTATATGCCATGGTGGTATTGAATTTAACTTTATATTTTTAATAAGTCATCCATGCATGATTTTATTGATGCAAATGCAACATTTTTAAATATACATGTTGTTTTCAGTTCATGCTGGTTTTAATAACATAAAAAGTTCCTAATAGGCTTCTTTTTGTCATACAAAAGGACATTATTTTCATCAGATTCCCATCCATTAACAGTTTATATGATGAAATAAACAATCAAATAAATGTTGAAATGTTTCTGCAAAGACCGAAAACTCAAAACAATTTAACTATTCAAAAAGGTTCAATATTTTATAAAGCATTGTCATATACAATCAAATATCAAACTGCATAAATGTACAAAGCAAGACCGAGTTTGCTGTGTTCAGGGTCATTTCACTACTACAACACTTGTTCCTACCTCAAACATGATTACATAGTTTTTTTTGATTGTCATGTAAATCATTTGTTCATTACAAACCCAGAATGTGTGAAGTCTCAAAATAACATCTCAATACGTTATAGTGTCAAGCCTAGGCCACCATAGTCGCCTCTTTTGTACCTCAAGACACGCAGATACAGAAATACAAACTAACCTCAAAACAGAGCTCTAATAAAGAAAGACCGAGTGAAGTTTAGAAACATATGCAGAAGAAATAACACTAATACTGAAACTGGAAAGAGAAGTTAGGTTGACCAGAGCCCGTTGAGGGTGCGCTCGTCACTTCCTCTGAGAAACACAGCATGCACTTCTCTTGATGAGGAAACAGGAAGCAGCAGGCAGATTAACTGTTTCCTGTTCCTGTGTCCTCGATGTGTGGAGGCCATGCGCTGGAATGGGGCTGAAGTTTACGGTGCTTTGATCTTCTTGAGACGAGGAGATGTGCCGTTCTCTGCTTTAATCAGTCCATTCTCATGGTGACCGACTGCAGAACACAACAGCTCATGTTAGAGAGGAAAAACTCAATGAACACCAAACCACGTGTAACTCAAGACATCAGTGTTTGTCCTCCTTGAGTGTCACGTTTGGCTTTCACACACACTATGAAAGAATATGATTGCCTAGAGGGCAGGGAAAGTTCACCTAAAACATATTTACAAAACCTGTATGATTTTCTCTTTCAGTAGACCATTCCAAGCTATTCACAATAGCTCTGTGTGAGGAAAACAACAACTACAAATCACAATAAATACCATTTACACGAAGTACAAATAAAGTTAGATACTATTTATACTGTACTTGTAGTGACTCATAACTACAGTAGTACATAGTAAAGTGCTATATAAATGCCAAATTCATTCATTATGGGAAGAAAACATGTGCGTCTGTGCAGCTAATTTTAAACATACAAAATGTTGTTCAAATTGATCCCTAACACAATGGAAATACAATATAAATAGATGGAATTTTTTTAATCACATATTTTGGTAACACTTTATTTTAGGGTTTCTTAACTAGTATGCATATTACCACAATATTAGCCATTTATTAGTACTAATTAAGCACACATTAATGCCTTAGTCTACATCCATAATCCTACCCAAAACCTAAACTTAACAACTACCTCATTAAAAACTAACTTTGCTATTAATAAGCAGCAAATGAGGAATTTATTAAGGGAAAAGTCATAGTTAATGGTGAATAAGTGTTCTCTATTCTAAAGTGTTACCCATATTTTACATTTACAAGTGTCTGACAAGCTACAAGAGTTTTTCTGCTTTTATGTTCATATTTAAAATGTAAATGTTTAAGGAGAACAATTATTTAAATGAATCATACTTCAAAACAATCTTCATTACCTTTTAATTCAATTGACAAAAATAGCTAACTAGAACATGGAAATAACTTTTACTGCATCTTCCAATCACACTGCACTAAAGTGATGTTCTTCATTAGTATTTTTGTGTTGTTTTCCAATGAAATATCTAAAGATTTTTAAAGATGGAAGCAAAAATGGCCCATGATAAAGAGTCATTGCTTAAAAAATTTAAATCTTGATTTTGCATGTCATGTTAATGTATCTTGAATTAAGGCCGCTTAAAAATGTGTATTGGAAAACCAGATAAAAATACTGACAAAGACGTTCATTTTTTTCAGTGCATGCAACATTTAATGCCATGATTGAACTAATTTAGGACTTTCTGTTCTGATTTAATCCTTTCAAGGCCTTAATTTCTGGAAGAGCAAATGAAGGCTTTTAAAGACCCACAGAAAACCTGTTACACACGGCAAGTGAAACAATGAATTAAACATGAAAATCTGAAGTAAAAACACTAAAAGTTTACTTTCTCGTAAAACATACTTAATCTTTTTTTAATATTATTCATTTTTGAATTTACAAAAAATATTTTTACTAGGGGTGTCAACTTTAACGCGTTAACGCATGCGATTAATCAAATTTACGCGTTAATATTTTTTTACGCAAATTAATCATATGATAAGGTTTGACCCCAACTTCTTCCCGTCATCGCAGCGCAGAAGGTTATCTGTCATGTGTAATGAGGATACAGACCGGTGTTGCCAAGGTAGCGGCACAACAAACGTCTATTTAGAAAATACAAATAAAAATATATGTAGAAAATAGATCTTTTTACTCATGTGTATTATACTTGGAATGGATACTTATATCTGGCAACTTAAGAACGGAGAGGCGGTTGTAACACAAACAACGTGAGTTTCAGCCAAAGCATGCATCTCAAGGCTTTTACACAGCAGAAATAAACATGACAACAGCCAATATAGATGATATAAGATCATAAACACATGATTACGATAGGATATGGTTTAGATGAATGTGTACATCTGAAATGCTCATTTGTGCTGCGATATAAAAGGCTATAAACAGCATATTTTAATAACAGTAAACGACCAAATTCCACATACGATCACAAAAGGAAGTTATTACAAACACTCGATGGTGGTTTGAAGTGAGTTTTGAGTAAAAGTGTAATATCAATCTCATAAATTGTCTTAGAAGCATGATGCTAATATTAGCTCTAATGCAGCTGCAGAACAGGTCCAATTCTTCTTCATAATGCATTTTGTCATAATTCACAAGAAAATGTTTTGTTGTATTTATTTAGAAATACTTTTGATAATAGTTTGTGTAAATGTATACTGGGATTGAAGTGATGTCACTTGGTAAACGTTTTATTGCCAGTCTAAAGGCTGATAATGGCTGCATAAAAACGAAAGAATAATAAGGATTATGTCTCATATCTGGCGCAGATGTGAAAGGTTCTGTTTCTTTAAACTAGTTATGCATGCATTTCTTTATTTCAACACATTTACAGGTAAATCCTGGTATTTTAAATATGTGATTAATCATGATTAATCAGAGTCCATGACTGTGATTAACGCGATGACATTTTTGAATCGATTGACAGCACTAGTTTTCACAGTATGTACCTGAGTCACGTTTGAGCGTGCGCTGCATCTGTTGTTTAGCGGCCGCTCTCTTCCGGGCCACCTGCTCCAGTCTCAGCTCACGCGTTCGGCTCAGCTGGAAACGGAAGAACTTCCAGAGCAGCCACGATTGAGTGAAACACACCACGAACAACACCAGCAGCCTGCGCATCAAACACAGGGTTATCCTCATGCCCGGGTCTCTGACGACGTACAGTGAACGTCTGTCTCACCTGATAGAAAGAGTGTTGAAGTTTCCCGTCTCCAAATCAAGCGTCTGGTTTTCAGAACGAGCCAAACCGAAGCCCACAGCCAGGAACATCAGAGTCAGAGTGATCATCCGGGTCAGGACGAACCCGACGGACCACATCTCAAACCTACAAACACGTTCGCTGTTATGATATACACGACCATCAAAAGAGATGGGGATGTTTTCGAAAGAAGTCTCTTTTGCTCTCCAAAGCTACATTCATTTGTTCAAAATGCAGTAAAAACAGTAATTTGTGAAATATTACTCTAATGATGTAACGATTAACTGCGAGCCGGTTGAAATCGATTCAAATGGGTTGAGATGCTGAAATCGTGATTCAGTTAGGGGTAGTGTATGTCTGAGGGGAACTTACTGTCTTTAGAAAAGTTTAGATGCTATTTTGTCTTTTCATCTTGCCTCTGTATAATGCATATTAAAGTTCATAATGCAGCGCTGCTTCGTTTACAGCAGAAACCACGGAAAGTCTTACAGCGCCACCTGCTGGCCGAGACTGAATCTCTGGCGGTTTCGGTTTCATGCAGATATTTTTGATTTATAGTTTCACACAACTGAAGTCAGACCATTCGGTTTTTGCTTCAAATTTCGAAATGATACAATCCAATTTAAATTAAAAACTTTGTTTGGATCATGATTAAACGCAGTGGTTGACTAATTTGAAGTGGAAAGAGCACAGACAAAGCCTTATTTTGTTTATATGAAGAGATTTATTTTATTTCTGTAAATTATTTACTTGATTTGGGGGTTTATTTAAAAATATTTAGTTCTGTCATTTACATTTAGTTATTTAGTAGACGCTTTTATTCAAACGACTTACAAATGAGGACAACAGAAGCAATCGAAACCAACAAAAGAGCAACAACATACAAGTGATATATTAATATACTATTATAGTGTTATATTTCAATTTCACAAAGAAACGTGCAGCATTTTGTCCAAGCAATAATAAAGGACACATTTAATTGATAGTTTGTCTTAAATCTAATTTTGTAAAAAACAAAACGTGAATCGAATCGAGAGTTGAGTGAGTCGTTACATCCCTAATTATTACAGTTTAAAATAACTGTCTTCTATTTTAATATTTTTAAATATCATTTATTACTATGATGTAAAGCTGTATTTTCAGCATCATTACTCCAGTCTTCAGTGTCACATGATCTTCAGAAATCATTCTAATATGTTAATTTGCTGCTCAATCATTTTTTCTTATTATTAATGTTGAAAACAGTTGTGCTGCTTCATATTTTTGTGGAAACTAACATATATATATTTTAGGATTCTTTAATGAATAGGAAGCTCAAATGAACAGAATTGATTTGAAATATAATTTTTTTTGTAACATTATAAAATGCCTTCACTGTCACTTTTGATCAATTGTTTCCTTGCTGAATTTCTCTTAAAATATGTATGTGTGAGGAAGTATGGCTCACAGTTTGTTGTGGTTGTCATCAATGAAGTAAAACAGTCGAGACAGATGGAAACCCGTCTCAGAAAGATACTGCAGAAACAACAAAACCAGCCCGACCCGCGTCAAACTGAAGAGAGAGCACAAATACATATCCAAATGAAACACTCCGTGCAAATATCTGATATTAGAAGATGACGTTTTGATTCATTGGTCTTACTTTAACAGATATGCAGCCAGAATGTGTAACAGATAAAGACTGATATACTGCAGCTGACGTGGGATTTCCTCCTGAAAGCATTAAAAAAGCAACACAATTCTATTATTATACAGAATAATTACTATGCATATACATTTTTTTTTTCTGTTTTCCTTTCATCTTCTCTTACCTTCCTTACTTTCTGGAAGTAAAGCTCAGGTAGTGCGTGAATCCAGTACGCCAGCTGTGTGAGGTAGAAGAACTTCACCTGAAACCTGACCGAAAGACCATAATACAGTCACATCACAATCAAAACAAACACTGGTACTGACACACTGAACAGAACATCAGCTTGTGTTGAGCTGCATTTCTTTCCAAAAAAAAACATTGTTACGCTTTTATATTAAATATATGTGAATAAAATAAATGATATGAATATAAATATATACATGTAAATATTTTTAAAATATATACTGTATGTGTATTTATAAATACATAATGAATATACACAGTACACACAGATATATCATGTAAATAAAAACATTTATTTTGGATGCAATTAATCGCATTATTCTGCATAAAACAATTAAATGCCTTAACGAAGACAATTAATACATTTTGCATGGCATTTTTATGATTTTATTTTTATTCGATTATTGTTTGAAGAAGAAAAATCTTTGTTTGGACATTTTTTTTAATCCTGCAACAATAACACAACAGAAAAAATAGGTAATTTACAATTTCTACATACTTTTTTTTTACTCTGCAGTCGAGAGAATGGAAACATAACGTGACCAAAATGATCTCACAATGCACACATTGCATGCTTTATGATTGTGTGTATTTACCTCAGGTGAACATGAGGATAATTCTCCCAAAGGATGCTGGGATGCAGAATGTATCCCTCCTGTCAATCACATAAACCATTATGTAAACAGAAAGTGTAATGTTTTATGTGTGTATGATCTGGTGGTCTTACTGTGGCGATGACGTAGAGACTCCATAAACTGGACACCAGGTGAAACACACACAGCTGCCCCGATTCATTAAACTTAGTGTTTTTACTCTTCGACAGGTGCAGACGCCGGTTTACTTTCTGAAGTGGAGCACACAACAGCCAATAATGCACATTAATAAATAACATGGCATGCACATTAACTCTTTCCCTGCCAAACTGAATCTTTCGTGTTTCAGACTGTTATACGCCAGAAGGCGCTATTACACATCTCCTGAATGAGTCTAGAAAGAGCCGATTAAAAACACAGACCAGGAAGAGCAGAAATGAGCCATCTCGTACGCAAGCATATGCATATGAAAAATAATGCGATCGTATAAATGAAAACTACCTAATGTTACAGAGTGATATGTCAATCCAGAAAGTTGTAAAGGCCTGTGCATCTGTGCTTTGATAATATTACTGAATATGATCCAGGTGTAGTATTTGATAAAAATGCGATTTTCTCAGCTTTTTGCTCAAAATGTAGCTTTTTTTTTATGGAACCTACCTATATTCAAGTGTTAATAAAAAAACAATGCTTGAAGCTGGAATAAAACTGACTTTCTTTTTGAAAGTAGAGGTTCTGGTCTTTATTTTGATGTATTGCATGTATACAGATATTCATACAACAAAATATTCTAGGGACCATGAAATGTTAATCTGCCGGGGAGAGCGTTAAAGAACTTCAGCTGTTGCTTGCAAAAAGTGCACTAATTACATTAAAACTACATTACCCAAAATGCATTGCTGCACTTACATCTAGCACATACTCCTGCACCACCGCGTGAAGAATGATGGTGATACAAAGATAGAAGAGGACAGTGGCACAGTCTTTCCATCCATAATGATACAGAGTCACCTCTCCATCTGAAACACACACACACACACACACACGTTACTGATGCATCAGACCACAGCAGATCTGAAAGACTGTCATGGATGTGTGTCAAACCTGCGCTCACGGTGCTAATGTTATACTGAGGCTGGATGAATAAAATGGCCGTTTTCGCTGTTGTCTGAAAGAGAGAAACTTAGGTTCACTTCATAAATCAAGCTTTCCTGCACAATGATGAGTAAAACACACACATGTGATGTGACCCTTGACCCAAACACACACACACACAGATCACATGATCTATAATAAACTCTCATGTGCTTTCATACAGTTACAGCTGGAAATAAAGAAATTATTCTTTCATTCTTAAACATTTACAAACATTGTTGAGACCTCCTGGATGTGTATTTTATTCACGATTATTCAATATGAAGATTACATTCCAATGCACCAGCTTAACTAAAACCATAAATGTATTTTAATTCAAATAAAATTAATGTTAACTGAAATATTTAGTATTTAGTTAGTTGCCAAAGGAACATTTCTCAGTTTCATTACTAAAAATTTATAAAATGATAAAAATTTAATACAATTTTTGTAATTGATAGAAAGATAAACTAATTTAAAATAAATGTAATACTACTAGAATTTATTAATAACTACTATTGTTTTAATAAAAAATAATATCAGTATCTCAATCATACTAAACATAATATGCAACTAACAGGGATAAATATAATAATACAAATAATATTGAAATAAAAGTCAAATGCATGATAAAATAATGTAATAATTTATTACAACCTGACTGTTATACTTTGCAGTTGGTACTTGGTCTCTATTTACTACATCCTAATTAACTTTATTTATTTAAAATGTTTCTCAAAACAGGATCTTGTAAGTTCCTAAATTCAATGTTCAACAAGTATTGCTGCCTGCTATATTGTTGGACATTTGACTGATAAAACTTTGCCCAAATAATAGCTTCTTATAATAAATCTAGTGGAAGTTGTGCATTCATGAACACTGTATAAATACTGATCAGAGGATTGACATTTCATATGAAACATTGCAAAACAAATCAAATGACTTTCCACTGCTTTGTTTCTTGAAGTCATGAACACACACACACACACACACACACACACACACACACACACACACACACACACACACACACACACACATACATACATATATATACATACATACACACACACACACACACACACACACACACACACATATATACACACACACACACACTCATACACACACACACACACATATATATACACACACACACACACACACACACACGTTGAAAGCAGCAGAGCAGGTGTGTGAAACAGCAGATGTGAAGGGGAAACCCGTCTGAACACAGATGTGATGCTTGCACGACAGAACATCGTTTCATTCAGTTTTTCTGAACGTCTGCATGCATTCAACAAGCGAACACGACAAGCCTGAGAAGACTGTTGATGCAGAAACTTCAAACGCACGTTTTCTGCGTTAGATCACGGATTTATAAGCGACAGATCACGATGCATTTGAATATGAAGCGTTTCTGAAACCGATTTAAACTGGATTCTTCAGGAATGTCAATCAAACTGAGAGCGCTCGAGAGATTTGACGTGGCACTTCAGCAGAAACGTGAACAACTTCAGCATAACACTGAAATAAACCATCATAACACCTGGTTTATGTTTTCATATCTAACAAAGCACACAGTAAATACATTACGAACTTTACGTATCTTCATACTCAGACATCTGGGCCCAGGTGATGGTGACAATGTTTTGAATAAAGATTTATTTTATTGGATTGAATTCAACCGGAGAGATTTTAATGCATACATAAACTACTTTTACAAACAGCCAAGTAACTTAGATGATGATGATGATGGTGATGATGAATTCAAAGGCTTTACACATTCAAATTAAAAGTAAAGTCTGTTGGTCTGTTTTAAAGCTGCACGTTTCATTTCGATGTAAAAGTCAGAAGACAGAAAAACTGCTGTCTGAGACTCAGACGAGAAAAACCCGAGAATCCCAAACTCTTGAACTCACCTCAAACATCAGTCCAATCAGGATGAAAATCACCAAACTAAACACAATGTCCGCGTGATTCTGAATGAGGAACTCTTGGCTGAAGAAAGGATAACTCTTGTTTCTCCTGCGGAAAGCCATTTTACAAGTTCCGGACTTTCAGCTGGGCTTTTTTCCTCCAAATCTAGAACTTCCACGAATCACTCCAAACTTCAGCGAGCGCACTGCGCATGCGCGCTTTAGCCACGAACCAAATTTATCGCGCATGCGCGCTTTAGCCACGAACCAAATTTACCGCGCATGCGCGCTTTAGCCACGAACCAAATTTATCGCGCACGCGCAGTATGAAGCTAGATCATGAGAGAAAAATGTAGGAAATCGTTTTCATAAATGATTTAGCATTCCAAACATAATAATTATGTAATTATTATTATAATTGCATCATGTTTATTGAACAGTGAATTTAGTCGTGCTTCTATAATGTCCTCATTTGTAAGTCGCTTTGGATAAAAGTGTCTGCTAAATGACTAAATAAATAGTATAATAATGAAATTATACATTAATTAATCAATTAAATGTTGTAAAATTCACAACAATCGCTGTAAAAGAAAAACTTTTATTCTTTATCCTCAATCGTAAAGGACTATGATTGGTCTATCCTGACCAGCGCTGAGAAAAGTAACGCGTACTGCCTGACAGCACATCAACGACCGTGTTCCGCTGCAGAAGCGGTTTGTTGATCATTTACAACTGAATAATAACATTGAAAACCTTTAATTGCCAGGTATTACATTGTAGACCTAACGTGTCTGCGTTAATCCACGCATATTTCACGACCATTCCACAAAATATCGTGTCTGTTTACTGTAGATTGTGTGTAACATAAATCAATGTTTATGATTATTTTTAGTTCAGTGCCTTCCTTTCTCTGTTTAATCTGACACTTCCTTCTATTAATCAGTTTCCACTGTGTATTTGGTATATTCAGCAATTTCCTGCAATTTTATTTATGATGGCTATTTTCTCTGTGCAGAGCAGAGATACAAATGAGCTCGATGACAGTGGAGACACGTGAGAGACATATTAAAACAAGTTCATAATTCCTGTGAAATTAATTTAATGAGTAAATGGAATTCACCAGAAGAGCAAACAATCCACATCCTGGAAAACCAAACAAACTTGCATTCACATTATCGGCACACTTCTATAATCTTATGGATGAATTTGAAATGAAATTATTGCAAATATTGACCTGTTAGGTTAGGGGACACAACCCAGCACTACTGTTTAAGCACAGACATCCTTCAGAATAATGCATGCAAATAACAGCAGTTATTAGATAGTATACACACTCTCACAATGCCTTCATGAAAAACAATGGAACACACACACACACACACACGCCACGCGACTTCAAACAGTGAAAAACCACTCCAGTGGATATTCACTAAAATACCCCTGAAACATAGTGTGAACCTTGAGCTCCGGTCCAAGGCAAATGCATCAAATATATCTTCATTATTATTATTTTTTGAGATGTAATTTGTACATAATTGTAACGATGAGCTCAAACCATCAGTTTTATAAATATTTGATAAATTCATGAACAAATCAATGCATAATAATAATACAAAAAATAATATATATAAAATATACATAAAAAAACAACAATTCAATTAAATACAGAACATTTCAAAATAGGGTGCAATTGTAACACTTTAAATACCCCAAATGACCAGGGGAAATAATTCATATTACCTGACCTATCCTTTGAAAGGCAAAACCAAAGATTTGTGGATAAGACAAAGCGAGAAATATCCAAGATACAAATGAGTGAAGTACCAGCAGAAGAGTTCAGAGAGCAGATATTCATATGAAGGATGTGGAGCAGTCCAATGGCATCTGCCATTACAAAACCCTTATTAATGATATGGTAATCACATATTCAGTCCGATCATGTTCTAAGCCTAAGAGTGAGTTTTGTGTCTATTTTTGTCTGTATCAGGCCCTGTATGCCAAAGACTGATAATCCAGACCACAGCCCTTCATACGAGTGATTTAATCACAGTCTGAGAGGATACGACTTACACTGAACACCTGCGGCGTACAGGAAGATTGTGCTTTCGGCTCAACCCAACAGCATGTGGATTTATGATTGGTTATGTTCAGAATGGCTTACTTCCGTGCATGCAGTAGATTACACAGTACAAAGTAGGCTAATTTTCTATATGCATGAAATACACACATGACTTTTTTATCTCCTCTTTGACCATTCTGTCAGATAACTGGATTACAACTATAAAATATCCATTGTTATATTTTAGATGATAACTGGATGCTGCTGGTTTAATTTAACATGCGATGTGATCATGTGATACAGTAACTTATTTATCGTTGCTCACTTCATACTATTTCACATACTTATTAAAAGTAGACAGTATATACTGTGCAGTATATCCATTCTAGAGAGAACTAAAAACAGAACAACAGAATAATACGTTTTGTTCCTTCAGTCAGTATGTTTAAATATTTTACTCAATTCTATTGTCTTAAATATCATATAACCGGGTTCAAGTTTCAGCTGCTTGTATTTCATTGAATTAATGCCCCGTTTACACTGACAGTCAATAAGCGGTTGTATGCAGGCTGTTAAAGTATTATTTATAAGTGTTTATATATCAAAGTTTGGAGAGGTATGATTTTGGAGTTAGTACTAAGCATACTGTTATTCAGCAAGAACACATTAAATTGATCAAAAGTAACAGTAAAGTCATTAATAATGTTACAGAAGATTTCTATTTCAAATAAATGCTGTTCTTTCAAACATTTGTTCGCATCAAATTAATAAATTACATTTTAAAATATATTAAGATAGAAAATAGTTATTTTAAATTGCAATAATATTTCACAATTTGACTGTTTTTACTGTATTTTTGATAAAAAATACTTGGTGAGCAGAAGAGACTTCTTTTAGAAGAAAAATCTAACCCCAAGAAAACAACCACAAAATCCTGAAAGGTAGTGTATGTATATATATATATATATATATATATATATATATATATATACACTGTATATATAAATCAAATGTGTTCTGGAAGGGACACAGTATTTAAATTGCATCAGATCATGAACAAGATGAAGGAGTATTTTTGCATCAATGAAACTCATTGCCAACCATTTCTGATAAAGTTTTCCACAAATCATTTTTTAAATTACATCCCTGAATGTGGGCAAAGACAAATTACACAAAACAGTGAAGCGCTCAAAATGACATTAACTGCTTCTCCGTCTTGCTTCATTTGGATCATCTTCACTCTCATTGGTAGTTGCCATTGAAGCTCATTTGCATGACGTTAAAGACACGCCCACATTGCAACAACTTTTGTGCTGGAAACCGTGTGAACGCCACTTAAAGCTGCAGTTCATATGCAGTTAAAAGCCACTGTCCTCTTCCGGACCCCTGCGGGACAGAACCACCTGCCTGCGGGGGCCTCTGAGGTACGTCCCAGAACCCTCCGGAAGCCCTTGCCTGCTCAGTCCGGGCACGGAGGTGCAGCAGGATCCCGCTCGGCCCAGAAGCCCCTGGACGAGATCCCTGTGCAGCCCGCCGTCTGTGGAAATAGGGCTCAACTCGTCTAGAGTTTCCAGCCCGGATCCAGAACCGAAAATGAAGGGCGTCTCGTGGTCCAGGCGCGGGTTACTGGAACTGCTGGGGGATTGTGGGTCAGCGCTGAAGTATAAAGTGGAGCTGGATTCGGTGGGGCAATAATTGGGTTCAGGACTGTCCCCAAAAACAGACTTTCCCTCCGGCGAGCTGCGCTTGTACTCGGACGCGAGCGACTCTAACGGGCTCTCCATTTCAAGACTGTCGTCCGCGTCGTCTTCCTCTCTGGCTTCACTCACGCTCTCAAACTCCTCCCTGCAGTCGGACAGCGGCGCCATCGTATCGTCCCGGCTTTCCGAAGTGGACACGCACCCGTCCTCCATGATCTCGCCCTTCCGATCCACCACCAGTATCCCGGACACGCCCCCCGCCCCATACGCCGCATTGATCTTAACCGGGTCACCGGTTTTCAGGGCGAGACGGATGAGCAGCCAGTGATGGTGGCGACACTCTCCGTCCGGCTTCACGCCGCAGCTCCCGGGATGCTCCAGAAGAGAGCCGGGGATCCCAGAGAGGGAGAAGGAAGGGTGAGAAGACGTGAAGAGGATGGGAAGAGGGGCCGGAGGAAGACTTTTGTCCCCCAGAGAGAAGGACGAATCTCCCTGCTGAAGACACTCGCGGCCCATGTGTGCACGCTGACGTAAACCCAGAGAGATTTCAGTGGACTTGGGGTGCAGGAAACGATAGTACAATATCAGGGACGTCAAACCTGAGAGAGAGAGAGAGAGAGAGAGAGAGAGAGAGAGAGATGAGAGCAACTCAATTCATTTAGCTAAAAGAGATCAAAGGCAAATGTTACTAGAGGAGGGCAGTTATGAATCTATAGCAACTACATTCATATTTGAACTGCACATATAGAATTTAATAACTTTGGTTAGAGTTTTTTAAAGTATTGTGTGTAGTTAATTATTTATTTTTTTATCAATATAAATTTGACTTTATATATTATAAATCACTTATAATTTTTGTGAATCTTTCAGAGACAGGAATATTTTTATGTAATAATATAGTTTCAAAGGTCTTGCTGAATAGATCTGAACAACTGCATAACAAAAATATGAAAGGGTAATCATTTTTTTGAAAATAATTATTTTTATTTAAACACTACCATTTAAAAGTTTGAGGACTTTTTTTTTTAAAGAACACAAAGACACATTAATTTGATCCAAAGTGACAGTAAAGATATTTATAATGTTACAAATTACTTTCAAATATATTTTCTATTTATCAAAGAATACTAAACAAATATTAACACTGATAATAACAAGAATTTCTTTTGAGCAGCAAATCAGCACACTAGAATGATTTCTGAAGAATCATAAAATGTATTAATATAAAATAGCATTTTTTACTTTTGTGTCATACCAGTTATTTTACACACATAAAGATGTACCAAGTTAAATACATCCCTTGTTTTCTATTAAATAAAAGTCTTTTCCCCAAACATATTTTTTTTCTGTGCAAATTAACAATGAAAACGGTCATAAATATACACTCTTTTTATGATTTCTTCATTATTTTTTATAATTTGACACCTTTCTACTGGAGATCTGTCTTTCTATCATGCACTCACACACACACACTCTCACCGAGCAGAAAGCTGCACAGCACAGCAGTAGGGACAGTCAGGCTATCCCATGATGCATCAGTCAGGATGTCAGATGCAGCCAATAGCAGAGTAGCATTTTCTAGCAGCATCACCTACACAGCACAGAAACAACACAGCTTTCACTCTATTAAAGTAAAGTAATAACTCCACCAACATGAACTATTCCTTTAAATCCATATTCTAATATACATTGTGTATAGTCACATTCTTAAAAAAGTTATATTAGCTATATAAGAGTATAACAAAGTGTTTTTAATAGTGTAAACAGACCAGAAAAACAGTAAATGACACAGACCAAAACATTGTAAACACAAATATTCAATAAATACATCTCATGCTCTCATAAGGACTGGAGATTGTGTGTTTGTACCGTGTAGAATCCCGCCATCCGGAAGCGGGACGGGCCGTCCTTCACATTGAGAAACAGAAACACATGCACGCCTCCCAGAATGAAGTTAAACACACGCCATGACCACTGACCCACATATATGTCAGTCTGCTGCGAGACCAACCACAGCGCAGCCATCAGCCAATGAGACACTGGGAGAAAATATTAAGAGAGACGACATCATAATATTATTGTGTGTCAACTAACACGATGCTATAAAAGCTATTCATGGCTATTCATTTGAGGAGATTGCAATAAAATAAATCGCACAATGCAAAAAATACTTGTGCAAAATATTTGATTTTTGTGCAAACGTTTTTAATTTGGTGCAATTTTCTTTATTTTGATTATAGCTTGAAATATTATTACAATTCTAAAATAAAAAATATACATTTTCATATATTTTAAAATGTAATTTATTCATGTGATGGCAAAGCTTGGTGCTCAAGAAAAATCTCTTATTATTATCTATGCTGAAAACAGCTGTGCTGCTTCATATTTTTGTGAAAAACCGTGATACATTTTTTAAAGATTATTTGATGAATAGAAAGAAGAGCATGTATTTGAAATAGAAATCATTTGTTTTAAATGTCTTTATGGTATTTTTTGTTAAAATGAATGCATGCTACTTAATTGAAGTATTATTTATTTAAAAAAACAATCTTACTGAATTTGACAAACAATGCAAAAACAATAAAAATCGTAAATACAGAGTGCAAAAAAGCTATATATTTTTTTCAGTATTTTGTCAATATTTCTGGGGGATTACATTTTTTTTTGGTGCACATTTTTTTCCTTCTTTTAATTGTAACATGAAATCATACATAGTTTACTGAGACTTTTGAAAAAAATGATGTGTCTTTGCTGAATAAAACTATTATTTCTTAAAAACAAAAAAACTTACTGACTCTTAAGAGAGTAATTTTCTCATGAGATTCAAATGTTATAGCCAATTTACAAACAAAACCTGGGCATGCACATCTATAGAGCCGATGTGCCTCAAACTCACCCAGGACCCCGATGACCCAGCAGCCGAAGGTGCGGGTGAACAGGGCGAGGCTGGTGAAGCGGGCGGCTAACATGCCCATCCTCCACAGCAGCTGACACAGGAGAGCCGCCGGCGGCATCTGCAAATGCCCAGGACGGATCAAACAACAGGCCCGGCTGTAGAGCACCAGCGCCCAGGACAGCGAGAGCAAACACACGGCACCACATAGAGCAACTGCAAACACACACATGAAGGGAGCAATGTTTAGCATCACCAAACAGAATCACATAAACAATGACTGTTTCGAACAGTTTTCTATCTCAGGACTGACCTGGAGATGAGAAGGCGTAGTCAGTAACGGTGAGAGCGTACGTCTGCAGGAGCGTCTGCGGTAGAGTCATCAGCAAAACCTCCAGCAGACGCAGAGCAGACACGTCTGCATGCTGCATCACCTCCTGCGCATGCGACTGCGACGAGCCCCGAGCCGTCCATTCACACACACTGCAATCCCAAAACCTGACACACAACACACACATCACAATGAAGCTCACAAGACACAGTTTGTGAAGGAACTGCAGGGGATTCATGAGCTGATGATAATTAAAATTATTGACCCAAAAATGAAAATCAGCTGAAAATATACTCACCCTTAGGCCATCCAAGATGTAGATGAGTTTGTTTCTCTACAGGAACAGATTTGGAGAAATTAAGCTTTAGCAGTGAATGGGTGCCGTCAGAATGAGAGTCCAAACAACAGTAATCCACAAGTAATTCACACCACTCCAGTCCATCAATTAATGTCTTGTGAAGTAAAAAGCTGCAGGTTTTTACGAAACAAATCCATCACTAAGATGTTTTAACTTTAAACTGTCGCTTCTGGCCAAAATACAAGTCCTTAATCCATAATAACGCTTCCTCCAGTAAAAATGTCCATCCCCTGTTTTCTTTTCACATCAAAATCCACTAATACATTTGATTAGAGCTGTTTTAGGACTGTTTTCACTTGTAAACAGTGGTTGATCTGTGCATATTTCTCTCCTGATTCAGACAAGATGACCTTTTACCTGGAGAAAGCATTATTATGGATTAGCGACTTGTATTTTGGCCAGAAGCAAACGTTTAAAAACATCTTAATATTAATTTAGTTTCTAACAAACACACAGCTTTGTGGATTATTGTGAAGTTTTTATCAGCTGTTTGGTTCATTGTGACGGCACCCATTCACTGCAGAGCATCCATTGGTGAGCAAGTGATGCAATGCTACATTTCTCTGAATCTGATGAAGAAACAAACTCATCTAGATCTTGAATGGCCAGAGGCGAGTGCATGTTCAGCAGACATGCAAATGAGTCATTCAATTATTGGAATAATAACTTCAATTCTCAGAGGATAAATATTTTACATCTAAAGGATTCGACAGACAAAAAAAGTTTGTAAACCCTGAAGTAAATGAACAGAACTGTAATGAATGATTTCTTTAAACTGATGCACACACCTTTTGAAGATGCCCAGGTGAAGTGTGTGTACGATGAAATTGTGGCACGTCCGTTTGTCTCCGTCGGCCCTGTACCACCTGAAACTCAACACCTGCACCAGTGACCCCGGCAACAAGAGGGCAAAGGTCAGTCCGGCCAAACACAGCTCCTCCTTCCACAGGTAGAAGCCCACACAGCAGACCACTGATGAACAACAGAGAACACGTTACCATCAAACATCTCTATCTGTGCACTTCAATATGCTTTGTGCTGTATGAGATCATCGCTACAATATTCAACATAACAAAAGAGCAGTGAAATGGGATGAGATTATATCACAGTAAATCCAGGTCAAAATATGATATGATCAAAACAATTCTGTTAGCTGTCATGTCTGTCAGAAACGTCTCGCTAGTAGATCAGGTGTTTTCATGGATCCCTAAATCTCGAAAGCTACTTTGGAACAATATCTATTTTGAAAAGTGCATTTCAAAACAAATTGAATTATATTGAAAATGTTTCTGACTTTGTTTAGTTTTATACATCTACAAACTATGCAACCATAATCTAAAAGCTCATTTAAAATGTAAATATTTTCCAGATGAAAATACTACTATTACTACAACAACTAATAATAATAATACTAATATAAAAAGTAACATTTATATAAAATATTATATTTAAAAACATTGATAATATTTTGGCTTTAGACAAATAAATTAGCCATGTTTATTTTTTTATATAAATATATAAAGTGCCCTCCAAAAGTATTGGAACCGTGAAGACAAAATTGCTCTGTTGGCTGTGGAGTCAAGACATTTACTAATATGATTAAAAGATGAATATGAGACAAAACTACAGAATGTCACATTTTATTATTGGGTGAATCTACTCATAGATGTTTTACCAGCTCAGAAGTTCAGCACTGTTAGAGTTCATCCCTCTATCTGATCCGGGCATTAGTATTAATTGTTAGTAATTAATTCTTCAGATATTAAAAGCAGGGAATGTGTCGTATCAGTTATATCCATAACTTCTGTATTCTGAATCTTGGATGAAGACGAGGGAGCTGACTTTGAGAGAAAAGCAAGTAATGTGGATGCTAAAAGAAAAGAGGAAGTCAATTAGAGCTCTAGCAAAAACAAAGAGCACGGAGAAATCAAGAGTTTGGAAACCACCAGCGACACCAGCGACCAACAACCACCTGATCGGCTGAGAAAACAGCAGTTAATGACAGACAAATCATAAAAGCTGTGAAACTGAACCCTAAAAGACATGTCTGTAAAATCACCAACAACGTCCAGAAAGCTGAGGTGATGCTCTGACGATCTACTGTCCTCAGGAGACGTCGACACAGAATTACAGATGCTGCACACCAAGATGCAAACCTCTGACCAACACCAACAATAGAAAGGCAAGATTAGAGTTTGCAAAAAAACACAAAGGTGAGCCAGAAGAGTTTTGGAACTGTGTGTTCATGGACCAATGAGACAAAGATGAACCTTTATCTAAGTGATGGGAAAGCAAAAATGTGGAGAAAGAAAGGGAACTGCAAAAGATCCCAAGCATACAGCCTCGTCTGTAAAGCATGGTGGAGGTGGTGCTGTGGCATGAGCATACACGGCTGTCTCTGGAACAGGCCCGCTCAACTTTACTGATGACTTAATGTATGATGACAGTAGCAGAATGAGTTTGGAGGGGTACAAAACCATCTTGCCTACCAAGTCTTGCCATCAAGAAAATGCCTCCAGATTCATTGGGAAGTGAATGAACAAATGAATGAATGAATGAATGAATGAATTGGGAAGTGCTTCATATTGCATCAGGACAATGACCCAAAACACCCTGCCAGTTCAGTCAAGGAGTTTATAAGGGCAAAGAAATGGAAAGTCTTCGATTGCCCAAGTCAATCTCCAGATTGATTTAAATCAGGTTGAACATGAATTTCTCCGGCTGAAGAGGAAATTAAAGGCAGAAACTCCCCAAAACAAGCAACAATTAGAATTGGCTGCATTAAAGGCTGGGAAACGTATTTCAAAGGATGAGACCAAGAGTCTGGTGATGTCTATGTGTCACATGCTCACTGCTGTGATTGTGCTCAAGGGATCTGCAACTAAATAATTACTTTTAATCTTTTATATGTGCCTTATGTTTAACTGTCCCAATACTTCTGCTCACGTCAATGAGTGGATGAACTCTAAAAGTGCTGTTCTTTTTATTTGGCAAAACATGTATGTGTTGAAACGGCCAATAATAAAATGTGACATTCTGTAGTTTTTGTCTCATATTCATCTTTTAATCATATTTGCAAATGTCTTGACTCCACAGCCAACAGAGCAATTTTGTATTTACTGTTCCAATACTTATGGAGGGCAATGTACACACACACACACACACACACACACTATAATATTATATATATAAACATGGCTAAATGTATACATATACATGGCTAATTATATATATATATATATATATATATATATATATACATACATACACACACACACACATATATAATTTGACAAATTAAATATAAGTAAATATATAAATTAAAATTGTAATATAAATGATATTTTATGCAACAACAAAAAATATTTATATTTATTCTTCCTTCATATATATACATAAAATCACGTGTCAGGGTATTTACATGATGCTCCCAGGTACTCTCTAAAATACCCTGGTACTACCAAAAATCCATTATAGTACCATGGTAATTTTTTAAGTATTATTTGACAAACCACAGCTGCATCATGTAAACCAACCAGAGGTCATCAACGGTTTCATTTCAAATACAACCACACAAAAAGTCTATCGAAATATACCATGCATTTTAAATGGTTTACCATGTTTTTGAACAGGTATCATGGTTACACAATGATATTTTACACCGTTATGATATCATGTTTTGAACGTATTATGGATCTACATCAGTAGTACTATGGTATTCTTTGGAGTACCGTGTAAATATCGTGGTATAAACACGGTGACGGTCGTCATGTTGTGATAAATGAGGTGCATCAGATGCACCTGTGATGCGGTATAAGGTCACTCACGCGCCGCTCTCTCCACCAGCAGCACGAGCGCGGACGCAGCGAGCAGCAGCACACGCCAGCAGCTCGAGCACGCGTCGCATCCTCTCCGCTCCGTTACCGGCATCTCACCGACCGGGGCTCAGCGCTCCGCGAGTCATCTTTGTGTTTGTTTCTGTTGTCAGCGGCGGATCCGGTTTCTCCGTCGTCCTGTCAAAATATCTGACGTCATGCTTCTGGAATTTTAAAGAGACAGTAACGCGCATCCGATAATAAAAAGTGTATGTTATTAGATAAATGGTTGGATTTGTTTTATTATATTTCTGTAATTATGTTACATTATGTGTAGGCTTACACATCTCTCTCTCTCTCTGTGTGTGTGTGTGTGTGTGTGTGTGTGTGTGTACTGTGACCCGGATATTTACAAACAGATGCCGCTCTGTAGGACAACACAAGAGAAATGTGATATCAGCTGGATGCTTCTCTAACACACACGCACACACACACCACACAATGTTGTTGTTGTTGTTTAAACGCCACATATGTATTAAAATGTGTTCTAGTCTATTTAACGGCAGTTTGAATAGCAAAATATTCTGAAGAACAGTAAGAAATATAATCATTAAATAGCACAGATGGAAAAAGCATCAAAACAAAACTATTAAACTACTCTTTTAGGCATTAATACATTATGTAATTATAACATAAAACACATGCCAGCTTTCAGCTATTTGACATGAAAATATGAAAATACTCTTGCCCTGAGACTACAGTTTCTGTTCAAATCTAACTTCATTGGCTTGGATTTACTGTGCTCAGTTGTTATTATACAAATATGATATGACACAAAAGTTATGATATTGGATAAAAACTAAAATAAAACCCAGTGTGACAACTAGCCCCGATCTCCCTTAAAACTTTTGTCAGTAGTTTATTAATAACAAACAACATCAGTGTGCAACATGTAGTACTGTGCATTTAGATTTAGATATTAGCACACACAATCATTCAAACGTTTGGGGTCAGTAAGATTTTCAAGTCTTTACGCTCACAGAGGCATTTATTTGATCAGAAATACACTAAAAACAGCAATATTGTCAAATATTATTGCAATTTACAATAACTCTTTTCTATTTAAATATATAATCAAATGTAATTTATTCCTGTGATGCGCAGCTGTATTTTCAGCATCATTACTCCAGTCTTCAGAGTCACATGATCTTCAGAAATCATTCTAATATGCTGATTTGCTGCTCAAGAAACATTTGTTATTATTATCAATGTTGAAAACATTTTTTTAGGATTCTTTGATAAATAGAAAGTTCAAAAGAACAGCATTTATTAGAAATATATATTTTTGTTACATTATAAATGTCTTTACTGTTATTTGTAGATAAATTAAATGAATCCTTGCTTAATAAAAGTGTTAATTTAATTCAAAATAGCATATCAGTCAATTAACTGATCATCTTCCTCCTGTCTAACGGAGGAGACCTCTGGAGAAAGAGAGCTGGATGAATCAGATGACATTGTTTCAGCCTGCACTACTCTCTGCTGGACGACAGGTGGAGCTGCAACCGCCCAGATCACCTGACACATCTTCTTTATAGACTCCGCCTCCATGCCAGCCTCAAGCTTCGCTGCACCTTCACTCAGATCAAACCTCTGGATCTCATCATTGGCTCGGCACAGCTGAGAGGCGGAGCCTGTGTGGCTGGAGGCGGGGCAGAACTGGTGCAGGTGGATCTGCAGGCTGCTCAGGTGTGTGTAGCTGCGAGAGCAGTGCGGGCAGCGGTGTGAGCACGGGGTGGCATGCAGGCGTCTGTGTAGCTGCAGGTGCATGTGCTGGGTGAAGCTGGCGGGGCACTGCTTGCAGATGTACGGCCGTTCGCCCGAGTGCAGCCGCAGGTGAGTCTTCAGGTTACTGCAGCTGCTGAAGCGCTTGTTACACACCTGCACACGAGACACATGATATGAGTACAGGAGATCTCCACTGACTCTGCTAGACAGCAGTGAGGTGTTCCTCTGTGTGTTCTTACATGGCATTCATGTGGTTTCTCTCCCGTATGAACCTGGATGTGCTTTTGAAGGTGAGCCAGCTGGGAAAAGTTCCTCCAGCAGATACTGCACTTGTATGGTTTCTCACCGCTGTGAACCCTCAGGTGCACCTGGAGAACAGAGAGCCAAGAACCAAGAGAGATTAAGTTCAAAATAAATATGTACATTCATGCACTGCCATTCAAAAAGAAATGTATTTTTATCTAACAAGGACATATTAAGTTCTTCAAAATGACAATAAAGACATTCATAATGTTACAAAAGATTTACTGCTTTTCCTTCGAACTTTCTACTCAGTAAATCATCATATTAGAATGATTTCTGAAGATCATATGACTCTGAAGCCTGGAGTAATGATGCTGAAAATACAGCTGCGCATCACAGAAATAAATTACAGTTTAAATATATTCAAAAATAAAGCAGCTATTTTTAATTGTAATATTTCACAATATTACTGTTTTTACAGTATTTTGATCAACTAAATACAGCCTTACAACTTCTTTCATAAACATTTTCAAAAACTTGTTTGTTATATTATCATTTTTATTTTTATGTATAATTGATATACAATAATAGTTGTGATTTTTTTGTTTTCCATTTTCTATTTTGTTACAGTTTTACTAATTTTGTTGTTCAATTATTTTTAGATTAAAAAAAGATTTCAGTTTTAGTTTTTTAGTACTTAAAATTGAGCTAAAATGAAATGAGGACTGATGCCTTGGCAACTAGTGGAAATAAAAACAAAAATAATCGTAAGATTTTTATATATATTTAAGATGTTTATTTTATTTCAAGTATGATTTTTTGTATGACTTTAGTTTTAGTTAGTTATAATAACCCTGATACATATTTTTAATACCTTTTCAACCAGTTAAAAAAATTAAATAAACAAAAGTGAGGTTAAAATAATACAATTCCTTATATATCATTATCTTGGACATTCTTCACTGAAACACTAAAACTGCAATGAATAAATCCGAGATCCATCCAAAGATAATAACCATGTACCTTCAGATTGGACAGTTGACTGAAGTTCTTTCCGCACACGTTACACTTATACTGGATCTTGCCGTTCTGTTTCTGTAATGGATACGGTAAAGCCTTGTAACCCACGATCTGTCCCTTTTGGTCAGCCTGAGACTCTGTGCTGTGACGGGTGGAGGCGGAGCCACGCGAGGAAGCCCCGCCCATCTCAGGTGAGTCTCTCTGGACTGTGATGTCATCAGCACTGGACACTTCAGCCGGAGACGCATCGGTTGCTTTCCTTTTGTCTTTAGGATTCATTTCTCTCTTTGCAGTGTCTGTCACTTTAATTTTGGGGCCGCCTCTATTGGTCAATGCTAATGAAAGATGATTCTCATTGGATGTTGGATGCAAGAGAGATGGATACATGTGGATTGGTGGAATATTATGGGACTTATGTGGTGTAGTTCGGCCAAATCCCACTGGCTGATGTGACGGCATGTATTGAATAACAGGCCACATATACTTTGGCATAGAGGATTGTGGGATAGCAGAGGTGTATGCATGCTTTCCTACACTAGATGGCATTTTCAAGCTTAAAGAGACCCCAGAGACGGCATTAGTCATTAAAAATGGAGGTAATTTTGGATTCTGCAGGTCTCTGGTCAACTTTACCCCATGTTTGGTTTGTGTGATGGAATTAAACGGTTTGTTTGGAGGAGTTTCTGTGTGATGATCAGTCCAGCGATCCAGATCCAGGATTTCAGTGACCGTGTGACCTCGCTTTCTCCTCCTCACTTGAACATTACCCTGAGAATGAGCTGAAGCAGGAAAACACACAAAATATTCACAAAACGTAGAAATATTCAGAGTGAATTGTTAAAATAGAAGAAAAATCTAAGGTATAATGACCTAACTGAATAGGCAAAAAAAATTACAAAACTGATATATCTTCAGTTGATCGATTACATTAAGAATTGCACATTTGTTTTTATTATTATCAAGTTTTCTTAAATGTTATGTTTAAATATGGACTAATTGGTATACATTTACAGAAATGTGTCAGGTTCAAAATTCTTGTTAAGAAAGACAGTGGTTTATGTAAGTGCTACTGAAGTGAAGACACCTGACTCATTGCAGGAGGAAAAGTCATTTCGAGAAAACTGCCTTTAAAGATATGCGTTGTTATTGAAATCTACAGATGCAGATAGATAAAGTGCAATCAAATCAGCTGTGTACTTTTGATGTTTTCTTCCACACAAGCCGAAAGACGACATGCTATGGAGGCAAAATAACACAAAATCTCATAATAAAAGATCATCACAGTCTTGCCATGAAACTAAAAGTGTCAAATTTAGTCAATGAAGCGAATTTGAAGCTTAGAAGCTGTAATCCCATGAAAAAGATATTACTAATAAAATAATTGCATTAATTTATTTAGATTTTTTTTACATTTCAAATCATTCCAGGTGTATGGCTGAGAAAAGCATGACATTGATGTGGCTGTCACTCACAGTGTGTGGAAGGTGGCTGTTTTAGACTGAGGCTGGTGCTCATTGGCTGTTTGTGTTCTAAGCTCCGCCCCACCAGCAGCTCCTCCCCCGGCATTATAAACTTCATGGCATAGAAGTAAATCTGTATTCCAATTTGGAATGTGGCAAGATTCTGTTGCCAAGGAGACGGGGCATATTTTACAAAGCGCATCCAGTTGCTGCCACTCTCACCCTCACAAGACAGGAAGTGATGCAATCGCCCCTCTGACAGGATCTTTGTAACAGAATAAAAACAGAATCAGAAGATTAAAAAGGGCACTTTTTTACTTTGTTTTAATCATCCATCAGTGTCAGTATGAGCAATAGTTATACTTAGCAAGCACTAATAATCCTCCTGACCGGTTTAGGAATGAAACCGCATTAGATTAGTGTTTTGTTCTCAGATTTAAACTGCACATCTGTTGGTGCGAGCGAGTGATGTGTGAAAGTGAGAGTTTGTGGTTTAGTTGTTGATTCAGTCTTTTAGAACAGCGCGCCTGTTTGACCTTATAACACCTGTTTCTCTCTTTCTCTCTCTCTCTTTCTTTTTTCAGTTTAAATCTTCCAGTCTAATATTGAACTTAAGAGACTGCACTTGCACGCTTTGTGTTTGATGTGGTCATACAGAGAGACCAAATTCATTTCCATATAAAGCAATATTTACCCCTTGACAGTTTTTTTTATGAGTGCATAATTTAGTATATAAAACATTCAAAAGTTTCGGGTCATATTTTATGCTCACAAAGTCTGTATTCATTTGATTTAAAAAACAGTAAAAACAGTAACATTGTGAAATATTATTGCAATTTAAAACAGTTCTATTTGAATATGTTTGAAAATATATTTTATTTCTGTGATGCGCAGCTGTATTTTCAGCATCATTACTCCAGTCTTCAGAAATCATTCTCATATACTGATTTACTGCTCAAGAAACATTTCTGATTATTATCAGTGTTGTAAACAGTTGTGCTGATGAATATGTTTGAGTAAACCAGAATACTTTGATGAATGTAAAGTTCAAAAGAAGATCATTTATTTTAAATAGAAATATTTGGTATCATTATACATAAGTCTAAATAAATATTTATTGCATATTTCTTATTGTATACACCTGTAAAAATATTTTTTTACATTTTTGATTGTATAAGTCATATCTATAATATTACATTATGAATTTAGAGTCCATTCCTCCCCCACAAATTTCAAACCCTGAGAAAATGAACTTGTACATCAGAAACATCGACCGAATGTGACGTGTGCAATTCAACGGTACTGCAAAATGCATCAGAATGATCTATTAAGATTGTTTGATCTATTAAGATTGATTGGAAACGCTACTCTCTCTTTTTGTGTGTGTGTGTGTGTGTGTGTGTGTGTGTGTGTGTGTGTGTGTGTGTGTGTGTGTGTGTGTGTGTGTGTGTGTGTGTGTGTATGTGTGTGTGTGCGTGCGTGTGTGTGTGCGTGTGTGCGCGCGCTCCTGTCAGCCACTTCCTTGCTGAGTCAGTGTGTGAGACACGAGTGTGTAGATTTACTGGCACATGTAAGCGAGGAGCAGTGCGTCAGAGAAACCCAACACAAGCGCACACCACCCTGAAGCATGACTGGTAAATACGAACCCCAATGACTCAGAATGGTTTTCGATCTCTCTCTCTCACACACACATGCACAAACACGCTTCTTATCTTTCTCACATCTGCTGACATACCATCCAGATGTGTTTTCCGTGGATGTTTGCAGACAAATGTTCTGGGGTGAGATGTTCTCCGAGCAGCGGGCCGAAGTGGGTCCCTGCAGGAATGACCTCTGTGGTGAAAACACTCAGCTCCTTCTGATGACACAGCATTAGAAAAAAACAAAAACAGAGAGTCTCATTATGTGTAAAAATTGCTTTGTGATCACTTTGAAATATGAAGCAATTTTGTGCATGAGCATATAAATGTAAGTTTTAATAAATACATTTTTTAGTGGATGTTTGAAGTCCGTTCACCACAGGTTCACACATTAATCTTAGCAGAGTAGTTCATCACATTACTACACAGTGTATCTGTATCTTGTGAAAAATTCACATTTGATAAGCAAATTAACAATGTTGTTAAATCATGCTTTTTTAACCTGAGACTTCTAGCTGAAGTAAAAACTTTTCTTTCTGTTAATGACCTTGAGAAACTCATCCATGCCTTCATTTTTTCACGACTCGATTATTATAATACTATATATAGGAGTTAACCAGTCGAAATGCAAGCATGAGCATATTACACCGATGTTGTTTTCTCTCAAATGGTTGCCGGTTCGTTTCTGAATAGAATAAAAACTTTTAGTGTTTGCTTTTAAATCCTTAAACGGTTTATCTCCAACGTATCTTGATGCCTTAGTGAACCGTTACACTTCTGCTAGATCCTTGAGATCTTTGAACAATTCCCAGATCTAGATGAAAACTTTGGGGTGAACGAGCGTTCTCACTTGCTGCCCCGAAACTGTGGAGTTACCTGTGAACATTAGATCAGCGCCGACTATCTCTAGTTTTAAATCATTGTTAAAAACTTAACTCAGGCTTTTAATCTCTCTGGGTGCTGAGTTTTATGTTCTTTGTGTCTTTTCTGTGTGGTGCGTTGTTATTGTCTTTGTATATTTATGAAAAATAATTCTCTATCTTTGTACAGCACATTGGGAAACAATGGTTGTATTCATTTGTGCTATAGAAATAAAATGAAAATTAAATTAAAATGAATAAATCTGTAGTTTTTTTTTTTTAATCAATCAAACAATATTTGTGAAATATATTATGATTTAAAAGAGTGTTTGTGACATGCCAGTGTTATTGTAGTATAAATAAGATACTTTTTACTAGTTTTAGTCATTTAGTTTTGTGTTTTTGCCATACACACACACACACACACACACACACACACACACACACACACACACACACACACACACACACACACACACACACACACACACACACACACACACACACACTATACATATTCACACTAAATAAAAATGAGAAATGAGAAAAGTGTATTACATTAACTGTATATCAAGTAAAAAAATATATTGAACCATAATAACCCTTGAACGTTTAAGTGTGATAAAAGTGTCCAGATAGGTTTTGTGCACGCATGTTTGTACCTGATTGTGATATGCAAATCTGAGGTTTCTGGGTAATGGTGTCTGGGCTATGGTTTCCTTCCACCCATCAAAGTCTGGCTCACGCCGATCTTTAACATGATGGTTGTGTCTCACATCCCCTTTCTGCTCCTCGGTTTGTGCCGGGATGCTCTCGTTTGCTGTGGTCGTGTGTGTTTTTGATGGCATAATCAAACCAAGCGGCGATTACACCTGTGAATGACAGAAAATGACACATATGATGATCAATGTAAGATAAAAAGTTCTGTATGTCCTATGCAGTTGTGTTCAGGTTGCTACTTGATGTAATGGAACAGTTTACCAAAAATAAAAACAATGCAGGTCATCTAAAATGTAGATGAGTTTGTTTCTTCATGGGAACAGATTTGGAGAAATATTGCATTGCATCACTTGCTCACCAATGGATGCTCTGCAGTGAATGGGTGCCGTCAGAATGAGAGTCCAAACAGCTGATAAAAACATCACAATAATCCACACCAGACCAGTCCATCAGTTAATGTCTTGTGAAGTGAAAATCTGCATGTCTGTTTCAAACAAACCCATCATAAAGACTTTAGTTTCTAACTTTAAACCACTGCTTCTGGTTTAAACGCCTCCTTCAGTGGAAAATGTATTCCACTCACATCAAAATGCACCACAATATGTTAAGAAGTGTTTTGATCTGTGCATGTTTCTCTATGGATTGAGATGAGATTACTATTTGACTGAATTAATATTGATTCATATTTAGGCTAGAAGCAACATTTTGTAGTTATTAAAACAGCTTAATATTGGATTTGTTTATTACGAACAAGCACTTCAAAAGATGTTGATGGACTGGAGGTGTGTGACGGCACCCATTCACTGCAGAAGATCCGCTGGTGGGCAGGTGATGTAATGCTAAACTTCTCCAAATCTATTCTGATGAAGAAACGAATCTACATCTTAGATGGCCTGAGGGGGAAGACATTTCCAGCTAATTTATATTTTTGGGTGGACTATTCAAACCGAAGAATCAATTGATAAAATGAGCAACTGAAACACAAAACACAAATGAGATCTCTTTAGCAGAATGAAATCAAATGCATATTATCATCTCAAACTTTGCTAACATGTGCAATCAAAAGCAGACAAACACGAGCTCATTTGCATTCATTAAATGGCTCTATACTTTGATTGCACCTCTGTCACCAGTTGTTTTGTTCTTCTAAGGAGATTTACAGGCATCTGAGACAAAGTTGATAATTATATGAAACCTTAGCTACAAATGAGAAACTACTGAGTAATATAACTAATGTAATGATTCTTATTAATCTTTTTTTATTGGAGTAAGCCCAAAAGCACATGTCTGACAGGTCTACGGTATGTCAGACTGATGTGGCAATTCAAAGTAACAAAGCACTAAGAATGAAACTTAACACCAGAGCTGTTCTCGCTGCGACCACAACACACACTCAACATCTGACCTGAAGAGGTTTGCATCAGCCTGAGCTTCAGCTGATTCACACACACATACCGTACAGACCAAAGGCATGTTCAAATCAAGTAAAAGCACTTACTCTGGCTGATGTTGAGTCAGTGTGAGCTTCTGTCCAGCCGTCTGTCTCTCCGTCTCGGTTTCTCTTGAAACTTGCGTTTTCATTCAGACATCATTTGAAGACAAACTCCACCCTGATGTCTTCCTCCACCCCTCTCAGTCTTTCTCTTTTTCTCTGTTTGAATGTGCATTTCACAGAGCATCACATGGTTTATATGTGGTCATATATCTGTTCATATAATCAATGCTGAATAATAACAAAAAACTCACATCATTTAATTGTATTAATTCAGCTGATACTTTCAAATGAAACAAAACTAGGACCCTGTATTGGCCAGTTATGTTCAGTTTTTGTTTTTATTTTCTGATGAAGGAGACACAAACTGAATTAACTTTTGGATGCAAACTTTCATTATTCTGATATTTTCTGCTTTATTTCTGTTTTACAAGAAGAAAATATTTTAAGTACATAAATCTGGCTGAAAAATAAATGAATACACGAACAAACGCATGAATGAATTAATGAATGAATGAATGAATAGATGGATAAATAAATAAATAGGCTAAATAATAAATAAATAAATGATAGTAATAAATAAATAAGAGGTAATTTACTCACCTTAATGAGAAGGATTTGGAGATGGTGATTGTCAAGCTCCAAACAGCACATACTGTAAAGGAAGAAGATAATATTTATTGTGTGTTATTTCATGTATTTTGAATGAATGTGCATTTTTCACGTGATAAACAGACTAGTATTAATTGTGGTATTCACTCAGAATCGTGCCTCCACGACGTCGTTTGATTATACAGGCGCTGCGCAGGGAGCTCCATAAAGTGGGCCTAAGTTACATAAAACAGAAGAAATTGCGCAAAATAATGACATTGAATAAAATAAAAATGCAATAAAATGTCAATCTAAGCCTATGGATTGCAATACACATAATTACCAAGATTGTAATCACCACTTACAGCACAGTCACTGAAGGACTGGCTTATTAATATTGAGAATGAACCGAAGTTATTGTTGAATATTTCCGCGCTGACGTGTTTCGTGTGAACAGCAGAGGGCGCTGCGCGGGTTCCGGCGCTCTTTCCCGCAGCGCGCTTGTCTTTGTTCGGAGTCTTTGACTGTTGATTCCGGACATTGTGCTGCGGCCCTCGAACACACTAAACTCTCCTACACTCGTCTCAGATCATTTGATCATAACATTATTTCATCTGTTTAAGATCTCGGAATAATGGCTTTCCAGTATCCAAACGCCTATGAGGACGAATCAGTGGTGAGTGACAGAAGAACTGAACAATAGAGAGAAGAAGGACATGAATGAAGAGATGAAAGGATGAATGAGAGCAGAAAGATGAAGGAAGGAATTATGAAAGAAGTGAACAGATGAATGAATGGCTGAAATAATAAATGAAAGTGTGTGTGTATATATATACACACATATACAGATTCAGACACACACATACATTCAGTAAATACAAACAATGGTTAGTTATATATTAGTTATATACACACACACATAATACACACACATATAACTAGAACCATACAAAGTTTTTGTTACATAAAAATTAAAAACAAGGTTCAAAGTCTTAACCAAAGTCCCTTTATTCTATAGTACAGTATTTTATAGTCTTTGGTTGAACTTGATGTACTAAAATTGATGTAAAAAATTGAAAAACTACGGTTGCGTGAGTGACGAATGGATAAAATATATAATTTCATAAAGGAATGGGTAAATATATGGGTGAATAAATTGAGTTCGGAAAAAATGGCTGAAATTCTAAATGAATCCATGAGAGACTGAATTCATGGATAATAAGAAAGAAAGAAAGAAATAGAGGTCCTGGTTGTTTATCAGAGACATTCTCAAAATATTTATTTAGGATTATGTAAATGTGTATATGTATATACAGGTGCATCTCAATAAATTAGAATGTTGTGGAAAAGTTCATTTATTTCAGTAATTCAACTCAAATTGTGAAACTCGCGTATTAAATAAATTAAATGCACACAGGCTGAAATAGTTTAAGTCTTTGGTTCTTTTAATTGTGATTATTTTGATACAAAAACCCACCAATTCACTCTCAACAAATTAGAATATGGTGACATGCCAATCAGCTAATCAACTCAAAACACCTGCAAAGGTTTCCTGAGCCTTCAAAATGGTCTCAGTTTGGTTCACTAGTCTACACAATCATGGGGAAGACTGCTGATCTGACAGTTGTCCAGAAGACAATCATTGACACCCTTCACAAGGAGGATAAGACACAAACATTCATTACCAAAGAAGCTGTTCACAGAGTGCTGTATCCAAGCATGTTAACAGAACGATGTGTGGAAGGAAAAGATGCACAACCAACCGAGAGAACCGCAGCCTTATGAGGATTGTCAAGCAAAATCAATTCAAGAATTTGGGTGAACTTCACAAGGAATGGATTGAGGCTGGGGTCAAGACATCAAGAGCACCACACACAGACGTGTCGAGGAATTTGGCTACAGTTGTGGTCAGAGGCGTCTTACCTGGGCTAAGAGAAGAAGAACTGGACTGTTGCCCAGCGGTCCAAAGTCCTCTTTTCAGATGAGAGCAAGTTTTGTATTTCATTTGGAAACCAAGGTCCTAGAGTCTGGAGGAAGGTGGAGAAGCTCATAGCACAAGTTGCTTGAAGTCCAGTGTTAAGTTTCCACAGTCTGTGATGATTTGGGTGCAATGTCATCTGCTGGTGTTGGTCCATTGTGTTTTTTGAAAACCAACGTCACTGCACACGTTTACCAAGAAGGTTTTGAGCACTTCATGCTTCCTTCTGCTGAGCAGCTTTTTAAAGATGCTGATTTCATTTTCCAGCAGGATTTGGCTCCTGCCCACACTGCCAAAAGCACCAAAAGCTGGTTAAATGACCATGTGTTGTGTGCTTGACTGGCCAGCAAACTCACCAGACCTGAACACAGAGAATCTATGAGGTATTGTCAAGAGGAAAATGAGAAACAAGAGACCAAAAATGCAGATGAGCTGAAGGCCACTGTCAAAGAAACCTGGGCTTTCACACCACCTCAGCAGTGCCACAAACTGATCACCTCCATGCCACGCCGCATTGAGGCAGTAATTAAAGCAAAAGGAGCCACTACCAAGTATTGAGTACATATACAATAAATGAACATACTTTCCAGAAGGCCAACAATTAACTAAAAAAATGTTTTTATTGGTCTTATGAAGTATTCTAATTTGTTGAGAGTGAATTGGTGGGTTTGTGTTAAATGTGAGTCAAAATCATCACAATTAAAAGAATAAAAGACTTAAACTACTTCAGTCTGTGTGCATTTAATTTATTTAATACACGAGTTTCACAATTTGAGTTGAATTACTGAAATAAATGAACTTTTCCACGACATTATAATTTATTGAGATGCACCTGTACTAGGTTTGTAATCTATAAGACATGTTTATATTTTTGAAAGAAATGGATATAAAAAAAATACATTTAATTATTATTAATGCTGTCAAACGGTTTCAAACACACTTCCTGTCTGCCATTGGACGATCAAACAGATAGTCCCGCCCCAAACCCACTGCATTGGTTGAGTCAGTGTTGCTGCAGCAATGTCCACCTGTACTATGATGTGATAGTGACCTCACTGCTCATGTGATGCATGTGTATGTGTGTTATCAGGTGGACACCTACCATGGCTGTAAAGTTCCTGACCCGTACAGCTGGCTGGAGGATCCTGACAGTGAAAAAACCCAGGTGATCTCCACACGACAGTTCCTGTGAAAGAGCATGTGAATTATGAATCTGTATACCTGAGATATGACTCTTTATGTGTGATGTTTTTGTGTCCGTCAGGCGTTTGTGAACGCTCAGAATCAGCTGACCCTGCCGTTCCTGGAGCAGTGTGAGATCAGAGACATCTTTAAGGACCGTATGACTGAACTCTATGACTACCCCAAATACAGCTGCCCCTTCAAACGCGGGAACCGGTGAGACGCTGATCATAACGAATGAAATGAGTGTTTAGAGTAATGCGCGTAGAATTGGAGACAATGCACTGCAACAGAATAAACTCTCAAATACACCCTGTTCTTGAACTCAGATTGTTTAGCATCTTCTGATAGTTACGATGTTTTAAATGTTTTTGAAAGAATTCTGTTATGTTCACCAAAGCTGCATTTATTTGATAAAAACAGTAATATTGTGAATTATTTTTACTATTTAAAAGAACTGTTTTCTATTTGAATATGATTTAAAATGTTTTATTTCTGTGACGTGAAGCTGAATTTTCAGCATCATTACTCCAGTCTTCAGTGTCACATGATCTTCAGAAATCATTCTAATATGCTGATTTCTGATTAATGATAAATTATTATTGATTCTCAATTATTAGCAATGTTGAAAACAGTTGCGCTGCTTATTAATTTTGTGGAAACTGTGATAGATTTTTTCAAGATTATTTGATGAATAGAAAGTTCTGAAGAATAGCACTATTTTGAAATATAAATATTTTGTAATATTATAAATGTCTTTACTGTCATTTTAGCTAGCTGAATATAAAATATTAATATTTATTTTATTTATTTTATTTTATTAATTGTACATATCCCCAACTTTTAAATGGTAACACATTACAATTTCCACAAAAATATGAAGCAGCACAACTCACTGATAATAATAATAATAAATAAATCACGTGACACTGAAGACTGGAGTAATGATGCTGAAAATACAGCTTTGCTTCACAGGAATAAATTATATTTTACAATATATTCTGTTGAAAACAGGTATTTTTTAAAAGTGCAATAATATTTAACAATATTACAGTTTTTTAAACAAATCAAATAAATGCAGCCTCTGTGAGCAGAAGAGATGTCTTTCAAAACACATAGATATAAATCCATAATTATTCTAAACTGTTGACAGGAAGTGTATGTGTGCATGTTTTCTGAATAATAAACTAATAAACACGTTGTTGTCCTGAAGGTATTTTCACTTCTACAACACTGGTCTGCAGAACCAGAGTGTTTTATACATGCAGAAGAACCTCGAAGCTGAGCCCAGTGTGTTCCTGGACCCAAACACCTTCTCCGAGGACGGGACGGTTGCTTTACAAGGTGCTGGATGTTTCTGTGTTTGTGTGATGCTGTAGTGGCCGTCAGCTAAGGCTTGTAGTTTCTTCTCAGGATACACGTTCTCTGAGGATGGCGAATACCTGGCGTACGGCACCAGCGCGAGCGGCTCTGACTGGGTTGAGATCCAGTTCTTGCGCGTGGACGGCGCTGTACTTCTGGAGGACCGACTGGAGAGGGTCAAATTCAGCTGCATGTCCTGGACTCACGACGGGAAGGGACTCTTCTATAACTCTTATCCTGAGCAGGAGGGCAAGAGTGACGGTAAACACACAAACATGCATGATGCACAAATTCACACATGTTTACAATAAACTGAATTTGACAATTTCTATGATATTAATCAGATAACTTGATACATAACATAGACAATATTACAGAGTATCTGCACAAAATGATGCATATGCCAGTGAACTACTGTAAGTTACTGCTTCAGAGAGAGAGAGAGAGAGAGAGAGTGAGAGAGTGAGAGAGAGTGAGAGAGAGCAGAGAGAGAGAGAGAGAGAGAGAGGTGAGAGAGAGTCAGAGAGAGAGAGAGAGCAGAG
The DNA here is from genome assembly GCA_027564155.1 of Gymnocypris eckloni scoliostomus. Lineage (NCBI taxonomy): Eukaryota > Metazoa > Chordata > Actinopteri > Cypriniformes > Cyprinidae > Gymnocypris > Gymnocypris eckloni. The sequence goes on along the minus strand of CM050412.1, from coordinate 35,957,379 downwards.
AGAGCGTGAGAGAGAGAGAGAAAGAGAGGGGAGAGAGAGAGAGAGAGAGAGAGAGAGAGAGAGATGAGGTGAGAGAGAGGGGAGAGAGAGTGAGAGAGAGAGAGAGAGAGCGAGAGAGAGAGAGAGAGAGAGAGAGAGAGCGAGAGGGAGAGAGAGAGAGAGAGAGAGAGAGAGAGAGAGAGAGCAGAGAGAGAGAGAGAGAGTCAGGGAGAGAGAGAGAGAGAGAGAGAGAGAGACAGAGAGAGAGAGAGAGAGAGAGAGAGCGAGAGAGAGAGAGTGAGACAGAGAGAGAGAGAGAGAGAGAGAGAGAGCAGAGAGATGCGTGGGAGGGAGAGAGAGAGAGAGAGAGAGAGAGAGAGAGAGAAAGAGAGAGAGAGAGAGAGTGGAGGGAGAGAGAGAGAGAGAGAGAGCAGAGAGAGAGAGAGAGAGAGAGAGAGAGCGAGAGAGAGAGAGAGCTCCCGCCGTGATGCGCTTTCAACAACGTACTGACTGAAACACGGGCAAGGAGAGGATTTACTATAGATTCCACATCCTATAAAGTTATCATTATAATGCTTATATCATTAATGTTTATGGTAGATCTGTGCTATATTTTCATCTACATTATTAAGTGATTCCTAAAATCGCCTGCATATTTTCGAAGCCATATGAAGTATGAAAACTATTTTAATTGAAGTATGCATAGTGTTGAACAAATATGACAAAAACATCTAAAAGCAATATGACCATCTCAAATAACAGTCAATGTCAGGCATTGTATTTGAGCGTGAACTACTGGTAATATGCAGTGCATTCAGCATGTAAATAAATGTTAATATCCCAACGCGTCCTATATTAGATGAATCAGATATGTATGTAGCTAACCCAGACATCACTACATGACTTCAAAGCCAAGCTTCTCTCTCTTCTCATGTCTATCTTGAATGCTTGAACGTTCTGTCTGTCTCTCAGGCACCGAGACGTCCACTAACCTGCACCAGAAGCTGTACTATCACGTGTTGGGAACCCCTCAGTCTCAGGACGTCCTGTGTGCCGAATTTCCTGATCAGCCGAAATGGATGAGCGGTGCTGAGGTAACAAACACACACACAGAGTGTGCTTCACGATTGTGTTATGAGGTGAATAATGTGTGTGTGTTCAGGTGTCTGATGACGGCCGTTATGTGCTCTTGTCCATTCGAGAGGGCTGTGACCCCGTCAACAGACTGTGGTACTGTGACCTGGACGCCGTGCCGCAGGGAATCACTGGTACAGACACACAGAAACATTAGTATCCAGATGAAAATGCTTGGTTTCCGCTGACAGGATCTCATGTATATCTTAATGATGACAGGTTTGTTGCCATGGGTGAAGCTGATCGATAACTTCGATGCGGAGTATGAATACGTCACAAATGAAGGAACCGTTTTCACTTTCAAAACCAACCTGGATGCTCCTCAGTATCGACTCATTAACATCGACTTTGCCCAGCCGTCCATCGGCCAATGGAAAGAGCTCATTCCCCAACACGACAAAGACGTCATCGGTGAGCAGAGATGCTGTTTGAATGAGATCACGTCCAATCAGAATTCACTGTAATGACTTTCTCAATGAATGTCCCTGGTCTTATTGTGCCTAATTCATCTTTGTAAGAAAACAATCTATATTTTCATGATCTCATAATCAAAATGTTATTACTTTTTCCCTTTTACTTTTATTTTTCCCACAGAAATATGTCACATTATGGAATTTAAATGTTTCAAAAAAGTAATATTTCATTTCAAATTTTTATTTAAAAAGAATAACATAAGAGTTTTATTTTCTTTACGATATTTTTCAAAAGTTTGAATAATTGACAATTAAAAATAACTTTTTTATGTTTTTGAAAGAAGTCTTGTATAATCACCAAGGATGCATTTATTTAATAAAAATACAGTAAAACAGTAATATTGTGAAATATTATTACAAATTAAATTAACTGTTTTCTATTGTAATATATTCCAAAATATAATTTATTGCTGTGATGCGCAGCTGAATTTTCAGCATCATTACTCCAGTCTTCAGTCACATGATCTTCAGAAATCAGTCTAATATGATTATTTGCTGCTCATTGGTTATTGACACTCAATTATTAATAATGGTTCTTTTTAATATATCAGTGTTTTCACAATTCTTTGATTACTGCAAAAAACAGCTTTAATTTGAAATAGAAATCTTTTTAATGTCTTAATGTCAATTTGAATCGCTTGAATATATCCTTTCTGAATAAATTAACTTTGTTTTTACACTTAACCAATACTTTTGATATATGTAAATGTGGGTTAATTTTGATACTTTTAAATAATTTAAATATTGAAAAACTGACCCATATTTTCTCTTTATCTCTTTCAGTGTTTGCTACCTGTACATACTCCAGGTTCCTGTTTGTGTGTTTCCTCCATGACGTGAAGAATGTGCTGAAGATGTTCCTTCTGTCCTCGGGGGAGGAGATACGCACGTTTCCGCTTGACGTCGGCTCGATTGTGGGCTTCACTGGGAGGAAGAAAGACTCTGAGATCTTTTACAGCTTCACCTCGTTTCTCTCTCCAGGTTCCGTCAAGATTCAGAAGCTTCTGAAACTAAGAACTTTGGTCCTTAAAGAGACAGTTCGACCCAAAATTAAAATTCTGTTATTGTCTATTCACCCTTAAGTTGTTCCAAATTAGTTTTTCTTCTGAAAGAATATATTTTAAAGAAGGCTGGAAAACCACTGACGGTAGCTATTGGCTTGCATAGTATGGAAAACATACTATGGAAGTCAATGGGTACCGTCCACTGTTTGGTTACCAACAATATTCAAAATATCTTCTTTTTTGTTCAGCAGAAGAAAGAAACTCATACAGGTTTGGAACAACTCGAGGGTGAATAAATGATGACAGAATTGACATTTTTGTGTATACTATCCCTTTAATAACTCCTATAGAGCAATCAGGTAATGTTGTAACAGGTGTGTATTGAATGACGAGTGTTGTGTTTTCCTCCAGCGATCATCTATCACTGCGATCTGATTCAAGAGCCGCTACAGCCGCACATCTTCAGAGAGGTCACGGTGAAGGGCTTGAGTCCTGCTGACTATCAGACCACTCAGGTACAGCAACACGCTTGCAGACGCTTCATCTGTCTGTCAGCGGTACGATCGCCTTCACTTCATGTCTGCTCGTTTCTTACAGGTCTTTTATCCCAGTAAAGACGGCACCCAGATCCCAATGTTTATTGTCCATAAGAAAGGAATCAAGCTGGACGGTTCCCATCCTGCCTTCCTGTACGGATACGGAGGCTTCAACATTTCCATCACACCCAGCTACAGGTACAATACAAACCAAACACAGAAACATACAGCTGATCACACAGCCCACTGATGCAATACTGATCTTTGATACGCATCTGTAAACATCTGTCTCTCGCTGTTTGTGTTTCAGTGTCTCTCGGCTGATATTCGTCAGGCATCTGGGAGGGGTTTTAGCGGTTGCCAATATCAGAGGCGGTGGAGAATATGGCGAGACGTGGCATAAAGGCATGTGACTTTAATTCTGGAGCTAATCAGGGATTGATCTGCACAGATCTTCATAATAGAATACTAGCAAATTGTGTGCCATGTATATATGGCTTCCTTTTTTATTTTTATTGTGCAGTAGTTTGGGGGTGAGTAAGATGTTTTGTTTGTTTTAGTTTTAAACCAATTCAAGCCCCGGTCAGACTAGACTTTGAGTGTCCGGGGGCGGGGCGGGGCGGAGCCGTAATGGAGTTAATGAAAATATCTGAAGACTGTTATGAAAATAAAAATATGACATGAAAACATGTCTATGAAAACATGAACACATGATTAGATGTTAGATTATGATGCAGCAATGTTAAAAAAGAAGCATCTAAAAAAGAATAGCTGCCTGAGGTGTAGCTGACTTTATGCCAATAAACTGAAACCTGTTCTATGACACTTCCTATGATATTAATCAGATAACTTGGATGCATAACATAGACGTAACATTACAACCTGTATCTGCACAAAAGGATGCATATGCCAGTGAACTTTAAGTTACTAAACGCAAAACCGTCTCAAATAACAGTCAATATCAGGCATTGTATTTGAGCATGAACTACTGGTAATATGCATTCAGAGCATGTAAATAAATGTTAATATCCCAACGCATCCTATATTAGATGAATCAGATATGTATGTAGCTAACCCAGACATCACTACATGACTTCAAAGCCAAGCTTCTCTCTCTTCTGATGTCTATACTTAGAACCGCATGTTGCTGCAAGCAAAACAATCAGAGCTCAGGGTGCCGCCCAAAGTGCTGCTATAACCAATCAGAATTATCGTTTTCATGATCGATCATCGCTGTCACGGCCGAGTACTCACGTATTCGATCGCTGTTGCACATCCCTACCACAGTTATGGTTGGATTGTATGTGTAGTATGCATTTGAAAGATATATATCTTTAACATTCCGTTGCATTTATTGAAATCTGTCTCTCTCTTCCTGTGCAGCGGGGATGTTGGCCAATAAGCAGAACTGTTTCACTGACTTTCAGTGTGCAGCTGAGTATCTGATAAAGGAGGGTTACACTTCACCCAAAAAACTCACCATCAATGGAGGCTCCAACGGGGGGCTGCTCGTGGGTATGGCACACGCACGCACACGCACGCACGCACACAACACACACACAAATGCACGCACGCACACACGCACACACACACGCACACACACACACACACACACACACACACACACACACACACACACACACACACACACACACACACACAGCTTTGTGTTCTCCTGGTCCTAAATCCCGACTCTCTCCTGCAGGGGCGTGTGTGAATCAGAGGCCTGATCTGTTCGGCTGTGCTGTGGCTCAGGTCGGCGTCATGGACATGTTAAAGTTTCATAAGTTCACCATCGGACATGCCTGGACTCTGATTTCGGCTGCTCGGAAATAAAAGAGCAGTTTGATTGTTTAATCAAGTAAGTTTACTTCTACTTGCTACAGTGATGCACAGATACATTTAATTTACTACTTATTTTGGAGCAGCAAAATACTGACACTTCTGAGACATAATTGCATTTCAGTTAAAGCAGCACACCACTCTAGACATTCAGTTACCGTGATTTTACTCCATTAACTGTGCTAAAATCATTGTAATGCACAGCGTCAAGTGGCTCATTGATTTTATAGAATGTGGCAATAGCAATATGGATAAAAAATATTTAATGCATTCATTAGTATACCTTAATCTTATTTATTTGTTTCTATTATTTATAACATTGACTGTTGGTAACTAACTGAAAGTTGAAGTACTAAAACTAAAATAAACTAAAGCTAAATAGGATTAAAAAAACTACAAAAGCACATAAAACTACAAAATATAATGTTAAACCTATTTTCAAATATCAATAAATACTACAATAGTATATAAATAAAATATCTAAACTTAAAATTACACCGATTATATACCTCTAATCTTTAAATACTTCAGATTCACCAGCTGAATATTTTGCATTGAAATATTTCTTCTTATTAATTTTATTCAGTTTTATTTAGCATTTTATTTTATTGTGCATGCTTTTTATTTGTTTAAGTCATGATGAATCAAAAACAGTTTCCGGCTCCAAGCCTCTACACCGTTTCGAGAACTATCAACCATTTATGATCACTTTATTAAATTATTTTGTAATTTGTAATATACAGTGTTGTTAACCAAAACTGTTAAATTGTTTTCTGTAATTAAAGTAAAGCTAAAAAAACGATTTTAAATGAATGTTGCCCTGGCTTAAATAAAACAAAAATATATAATATTGTAATAATTCAGAAAAGATTAATCATTGTTTGGCCAACTGAGATTTTGAGGATAAAGACACTGGGATCATGACAGTAAAACATAAGTGCATAACATAACTGTAAAAATCTGTTCTGAGTGTAAAGAGCTGTAAACGTTCTGACCCTGCAGGTATTCTCCTCTTCACAATATCCATGTTCCAGAAGCTGACGGGGTTGAGTATCCCGCCGTATTGTTGTTAACGGGTGATCATGATGACCGCGTGGTGCCGCTGCACTCGCTGAAGTACATCGCCACACTGCAGAGTGTGATCGGTCAGTGGCCCGGCCAGTCAAACCCTCTCTTTATCTACGTGGACACAAAGTCTGGCCACGGCGCAGGAAAGCCCACCAGTAAAGTCATTCAGGAGGTGGCCGACACGTACGCCTTCATCGCTCGCTGCTTGAACCTCAGCTGGATCCAGTGAAGTGAGTTACGAGGCTCTAAGCTGTTCCTCGACTCCTGCATCACAGGTTTTTCTTCGTTCTGTTTGCTCTCCTGTTCACTGAAATATTCTCCTTTTTTCCTCTCAGTTCTCCACGGATTCATTATTTAATGTTACATGCAAGTAAAACAGTCCAGTGTTGGTTGAAAACTGAATCGCATTAATGACTGATTTCATAACCTTTCACTGTCTCACGGCTGCATACTGGACACACTTAGGAAATATTATAATTACCGAGGTCACGGGGTGAAGTGTCATAACCTCAAGCAAGTTACTAAAACTGTATTTATTTGACGACGGGAAGATATTAACATTAACAGTTTATGGATCTCTGCATCACTTCAATGTACAGCACCCATCAGAAAATACGTTTGCCAGTGAATCTCATGAAAACATGTTCTGGTCACATTTTCCCCAAAACTATCATAAATTGTGATGTATTATTATTACACTATTTCTAATGGCAGTTAAGTACAATCGTCATCAAGTGTTATGGATTTTCTCCGCACGTTTCCCATTAATCTCAGAGGTGATTTTTTTACTAAACATGAGAATATAATACATATTTAATACGGCATAAATGATATAAATCCTCTGCAATAAAGTCATGTTTTTTAGCATTACTGTAATAAATGAGTTGCTGCATACAGTATTGAGAACTGGAGAGGAAGAATGTACTTAATTGTCATGAAAATAACATCACGCATCATTTATTTTGATTAGTTGAAATATCAGAAGGGCATGTTTGTTCACGTGAGGTTCACCCTCACAGTGTTTGTGTGTGAATGAGCTGTATCTCTCGACAGAAATCACTTTCTACCTCCTCATTTATGCAGATTGTTTTTATCTAGGAAGGGAAAAGCAAACAAAATAACCTAGTACAATAAAACACATTTGAACATGAATATGTTTTGTGTGTTCAGTTTTTTTGTTTATCTGTTCTATTAGATAATTGTACAGAATAATTTGAGCATTTCAAAAGCTTTTTAAAAACACTACAGAGAAATGATTAAGCTCATCCATGTAACACAGAGCTTGCGTGTGAATGGAAAGGGCTCAAATCTTCCTCTGCTGGCTTGTGGCAGGATTACACACTGAAACTAAAATAAAGCAGTGTTCAGCTATATCTCCTTTCATTAGATGGCTCCGGTTGTGTTATACTTTGAAAACAAGCTGTGTGTAGAGGCTCATTCTTTAATGTGGTGTAATGATTTTGTTAGACTTGTATGTCTTCCCTAGCTATCATTTTGATCAAATAATTCAATATATGTGTGCTATACAGAGCCAGCAGAGGTGTAAGTTAACAAGCGGCTGCTTGGGGACTCAGAGACTGCATGAAATGACCGCTTGATTTATTTGTATTTTTGTAATATAGCATGTAATTGGACAATGGTACATTATACAAAAATATCAAATATTATATTATTATTTGTATTATTATTTCCATAGTAGCACTGTGTGACCGATGTATCACTTCACTTTTATTTTCTTTTTCAAATATCCACAAACTTAACTATATATCATAAACTATATGATGTAGTCTATTCAGATTTGCAAATATGTGGACATTAGTTCGTATTTCTAAAATATAAAATTTTACTTAGCCAGTTTTAGATTTAAGTTTTTGTTTTCTGTGTAAAAATAACTCTTGGGTAAATATTTTTGTAATGAAGCTTCTTTTCATAAAATTGCAGCTGATAACAGCTTAATATTGGCATATACCTTTGGGGTCTTTGCTATATTCCAATATCATTATGCCTCAATTACCTGGTTATAGATTAAGAGTTGTTGGTTTAGATGTACAGATGACTTGCTGCTGTGTTTAATAATTCATGTTGGTAAAATAACAGTCTGTTCCATAAATGCATTGCCTGCTAATTTATTTAAAAAGCTACTTTTCAGGACACCACATTAAATATTCCATTTAGTAAACTTTGAATGTTAAAGTGCAAATGAACACCTGACACTCTTTTGGGTTTGCTACTGTTTCACTTAAAGTCATGCCAGGCAGACATTGGGATGATGAGCAACACCGCTACAACAATTGATAATGAGCGGTTTGGATTTATAGTGTGCGAATAATCAAGCAATAATTAGTCATATTGGTAACACTTGAGGGCCATATCAAATTCTGCTTGGGGCCCTATAAAGGCTTGGGCTGGCCCTGGTGAAGGTTTAATTCTGGTGGAGACATAACAGCAGACAGCACCCGCCTCCCAATCCAACTCATTTACTCCACAGTTTCACATTTCTGATAGACTTTTGACCACAGTTTTATGTCATCTTAAGTTTATTGCTATTGTAGCCAAACATAAAACAATCATTATTATTAGACGTAGTGTTGCAGTTTTCAAATTTGACATAAAAAAAACTTTTAGGATAATATACGGTTGCCAAAAGTATTAGTTAGAGGAGAACAACTGCACAATCACTTAAGCATATTTATTAACCAGCTTTTAGGCTTATATGATTCGATACCTTATAAAGAATACTAGCTGAAACGTTGGCTAATAAATATACATAAGTGAGTGCAGTTGTTCTCCTTTAATTGATACATGTTTTTTTCTTCAACTTGCACCTCATAAGGTGTGCGTTTGCCTTGCTTCACTTGCTCTATTAATGCCAAAATTATTAAAACAGTAGAATTTTCACCAGCTAAAAATGATTTTATGTCAGTTATTTCTATCTTTTGCTGTAGTGTGTCAGTAGGAAATATCAGTTTACATTTCCAAACATTCATTTTGCCATTAAATGCAATAATGTTTGTGCTTCACGACATGAAGAAACAGAACAAACTGATACAGACTAAATCCAGAAGAACTGTGGAAAGCCCCCAAAAAAGTCTCTAGCTAACTTAATTGGCATGATAGGCTTCTGAATGAAGGTTGCCACCGTCTTATTGTAATATCTGGAAGTTAAAATGAATAATCACACAAATCAAACGTTGTATTTTGTGAAATCTATTAAAGATTACATTAACACATTAACATCCCGTTGGCACTTTGAGGTGATGAATCTCCGGTACCGGGTATCTGTAGTGAACGCGCTGTCAGTCCGGTGTTCCGGTGCGCGCGGGGTGGGAGGAAGGGGGAGGGCGGGAGTCGCGCGCCTCGGCGGGTCCGGTTTAGATCACATCACTACGGAGTTCTCTCACGCGTTTCTCTTCATCATGGCGCGATGCGCTCCTGACACCGGTTCCGTTCCGTTCCCGTGATGCGCTTGATGATGATGATGGTGACGGATGAAAGATGGAGAAACTATCCGCGAGCATTAACGGACTCTCGTGGAGCTCCGTGTCGCTGCCGCTGGACGTGATCGTGAGCAAATTCCGCTTACCGACGCTCGTGCGGCTGAGCCACGGTAAGAGAGCGGCAGAGTTAATGAACGCGGTTATAAACTGAGGCGCGACTGTTATGAATCTGAGCTCATTAGGATCGGTTAGTTTGACGTTGTTGCGTCGCGTCGCGTCAAAGATTCTTCAGCCTCTTGCCGAGTCAAAGTTATCGGGATAAGAAAAATCTAATTTCTCCGGTTTATAAATGAACTTTAGAGACTGGACAAACGCTGATAAATCACAATGTTTCTCGTATAAAACGATGCACACTTTAATGAAACGTCGATGTTTGTAACACAGAATCCTCAGTGAAGTGTGTAGTTGATTGGTCTTTTGGCTAAAGGTGACAGAGTGTGTGTTGTGTGTTAAAGAGCTGCAGCTCTTTTCATATGTTAATGTTGTAATGTGCTGTAGTGTGTGTTGAATACTAAACAACCTCCTGCAGAAGAAACTCCAACATTTCCTGAAGAAGACACATGATGACACATTCCAGTGTGTGAAAGGTTAACTTTCTGTGGTGGGAAAAGCGTCTGAATTGTGTGTTTGCATCAGTTAAACTCCATATTCTCTGGTTAGAGTATTTAAAGAAATAGTTTGCACCCATAAATGCATATTCTGTTATCATTCATTAACTTCTAAGCATTTCTGTTTTGGGTAAATTAAACATTAATTGAAACTATTTACACATTAACTGGTCTCAAAAGCTCATAACGATGATTGAATCTGATTGGGAAAATAGTTAACGTAGATTTGGTTATTTTTATAAAATATGATAATTTTTTTTTTTTTTTAACAGTAACTTATTTTTAATAAAGGAGCTAAATGAGCACTGCACGTCAGAAAATTAAATGAAAAGACTTCTGCATTTGTGTTAATTAAAGATGAATCTACCCTAATTAAGATGCAATGGATTATTGCTTATTTCATGTCCACCATATATATATATATATATATATTTATAATGCCTGATCACCCAAAGTACACTGCCGATAATTATAACTATATTATTATTACCAACGAACATTAACATTCAGTTTATTCTGTCATAATGTCATCCGCCACATTCTCCATCTCTTTAAAGTCATTTGGATTCTGATTGGCTGACAATGTTTTTATTGTTGGGAATAAATGCTCTAAAAGTGATTCAAATTGATATTGTTCCTTTTTGTCGTTAACTCTACACTTTGTTTTTCTCTTAAGGTGCTGTAATTTGCTTGGCAAAAGTTTGCATCGAAATCCAGTCATTTCAATAGGAATCCTTGTGATCAGGAGTGCAGAGCACAAACAAGTTCCTTATTCATATTTTACTCATGTTCAAATTGATCGTGCAAATATATTGTATTCAGCTGCTTGGTTTGAACGTGACTCTTGTGGAAGCGTTGCTTCACACAAAGCAAAGTGTGAAGACTTTAATATTAAAGTCTAATCACATTCTACTGACAATCAACAAGGCACCTTTTTTGTTCACAAAAAATGTTCTGCACCTATAGAATTAGAATGATTATTAACTTTAATCTACAGTTAACTTATCTGGTGTGAATGGCCCTTTAAAGTGCAATACATATACAATTATATGGCATATAAAGTATACATTTGGTTGAACGACAACAGATTATAATAAATGTTCTCACACTAAAAAAAATATTTTAAGGAACCCAAAATGGTTCTAATATATCATCACTAACAAAAACAACTCTTTTGGAAACGTAACATTTAAGAGCATATGGTTTATGAATCTTTCTCTTGTGTTGATTTTGAACCTTCGGATCATCTGCTTGATTAGATGCTGCTGTGATGTGTTTGTGTAGGAGTTTCTCACAGTCTCAGCACAGACAGCAGTAATTATACACAACAGATGATCTGTGTCTGTGTGTGTGCTGGACTTCTTCCCTGTGTAAAGCATCTGCTTTGAGACTCGTCTGAATGAGGAATTCTTTTAATACCAGATCAATACAGTCCTCTCTCTCTCTCTCTCTCTCTCTCTCTCGCCCTCCCTCTCTCTCCTCTCTCTCTCTCTCTCTCTCTCTCTCTCTCTCTCTCCTCTCTCTCTCTCTCTCTCTCTCTCTCTCTCTCTCTCTCTCTCTCTCTCTCTCTCTCTCTCTCTCTCTCTCTCTCTCTCTCTCTCTCTCTCTCTCTCTCTCTCTCTCTCTCTCTCTCTCCGTCCATTCATCCATTCTTCAGTCTGGTGTTTGTGAGGTGATGCTGTTTGTGTCTGATTGCTGACCTCAGTTCTCTCCCATAAGCCCCATGTGCGGAAGAACTCATTTGATGCTTGTGGTTGAGCTCTGTTGTGTGTGTGAGAGAGAGAGAGAGAGAGAGAGAGAGAGAGAGAGAGAGAGAGACTGACTGTCTCTTTGGCTGTTTGTGTGTATGTCAATTCCAAGGTCAGATGCGTTGTGATTTGTAGTTGTGGGTTCTCCAGTGGCTGAAATCTAGAGAACAAGTTGTGTCTGTGTAAAAAATATATTAAAGTCTAGTCAAAATGACTTGTATAACACTTTCCACAATACATTCATTGTATAACAGAAAATCATGATGTAATATTTTAAATATTTGAATACCTTCTTCATGCTTTTCATTCACATTTAGCATGTTATTTTTTTTACATTTTGTCATTAGCAAACAAGCAGTTAAGATTTGCCATATACTATATATCACCCTACGTGAGTATACTGTACGTGTGTGGATAAAGCTGGACATACTTATATTCAACTTTAAATCACATAAAAAAAAGAAATCAGGCCTTTTGGGGTTTACTGTATGCTATATATTGCTTTACATATACTGTATGTATAATATATCCAATGTGATATACAGAGCTGTGCGATAATAGTTTGCATATTTGTGACAACATAAATCACACAGCCGAGATTATATTGTATGTATGGCTTTATAATGTGAAGGTACGCAGGTAAAGTAGGATACTGGTACTGTATGTCCAACTTTTAATATATTGCTGGCTGATAATGTAATTGACATTTTCTGTGATGAAACAATCAAGCACTTGAGATTTGCTACACCGGCATTCAAACGTTTGGGATCAGTAGGATTTTAATGCTTTTTAAAGAAGTCTCTTCTGCTCATCAAGGCTGCATTTATTTGACCAAAAATACAGAAAAAAACTATATATTTACAATCTAAAATGATTTTCTATTTTAATACGCTTTAAAATGCAATTTAATTCTGTGATGCGCAGCTGAATTTCCAGCATTATTACTCCAGTCTTCAGTGTCACACGATCCTTTAGAAATCATTCTAATATGCTGATTTATTATCAATGTTGGAAATAAATGTGCTGCTTAATTTTTTTGGGAACTGTGATACTTTTAGCAGTATTCTTTGATGAATAAATAATGAACAGCATTTATTTAAAATAGAAATATTTTCTGACAATTTAAGTATTTACTACTATGACAACTTTCTATCAATTAAACCGAATTAAAAGTGTTAATTCTTAAAAAAAATGTACTGACCCCAAACTTCTGAACGGTAGTTAAAGTATTTCTATTTTAAATAAATGCTGTTCTTTTTAACATTTAATACATCAGACAAGTATTACCAGTGATGAGCATCTCAACAAAAGCCAAGTGTCGGCCAGTAAAATGCTGAATCTGTAAATGTGAATTATCGCTCTTATCAGTTGTATGTTTGTGTGTGCAGGTGAGAATGTGGAGGGTCTGTCGGAGGAGGATGTGATTTTACTTCACTCCTGCAGACAGTGGACCACCGTCACTGCCCACAGCCTGGAGGAGGGTCATTACGTGATCGGACCCAAAATAGACATCCCACTGCAGTATCAAGGTACCATACAGGGTCCTTATCATTAACTAACACTAAAACCTAAAACAAATCATTCAAATAAACATTACAATATAACAAACAATAACACATTTAACTTAAATTCAGGGCAACGTTTCTCATTTTCATTTAGTTTAAGTACTAATATAACTAAAACCAAATAAACTAAAATTAAAAACTATTTAGACATATTTTTGTCAAAAAATGACAAAAACAGATTACAAAGTTACTGAAACTTTTACTATTATTAAAGAAAATTGATTAATGGTGATAGATGAGTCACTTTTTCTAGCGTTCGTTCTTTCGTTTTTGTTTGTTCTATATACATGGATGATATTGTCAATTATATTTCAGTTGACTGGAGGTATTATTACGTTTAAACATGAATGATTTACTCCTGGTGGTGATAAAATAGTCAAAAGAGCCTCATCTAGAGGCCAGAGTATTACAGAGACTTTGGGGTGGACTCATTGATGCAGCATCCTTGCATCGTGTTGAAAATGTTCACACAGGTGTGCTTGCACATTTTATTCCACAACCAGTTTGTAAAAGTTCAGTTTGAAGAAAATAAGCAATGAAACTGACCCAAACAAAACTGATTTCTCATTGAGAGCATACAAGATATTACAAAAACACTTAGAGTCGAGAGAAGGAGCGAGAGACAGAGAGAGGGAGATGATTGGTTGTTAACAGTATATTGATTGTTGTATTCAAGCACTTAACTTCACACATGTTCACTTAGATGTTTTCTCCATCACACACACACACACACACACACACACACACACCACACACACACACACACACACACACAGACACACACACACACACACACACACACACACACACACACACACACACACACACACACACACACACACACACACACACACACACACACACACACACACACACACACACACACACACACACACACACACACACACACGTTGGTTTTTATGGTTAACGGGGACTCTCCATAGGTGTAATGGTTTTATACTGTACAAACCGTATTTTCTATTACCCTACAACAACCCTACACCTAAACCTACCCCTTACAGGAAACTTTGTGCATTTTTACTTTTTCAAAATTCTTTGTAAAATAAACTGTAAAAACAAATCTTCCTGTCAGCCTTTATACTGTGCTCAAAGCACACACTCTTCAATTGCACGCACAAACACAGCGGCGCACACTGTAGCATGTATCATTTCATATTAAAGTGTGAATGAAACTACGATCATGTGTTAGATCCGCATCACGTTCAGCAGCAGCAGCTCTTAAAGTAACAGCAGCCAAATAACCTAATAACCCAGCTGCTGTGATGTCTGTTAATCAGAGAACAGAGGAAATAAGTCACTTATGTAGCTTTAAGGATTCATCTATATTTACAGTAATTTATTTAGTGCTTGATAACTTTATTACATTTCTGTATATTTCCTACTTGCTGAAGGGCACAGGTAAATATGACATTTATTAATAACGGGTTGATGTGAAGATTGTTTTAAGTTTACTTCAATTAGAAGTTGTTATTTTTTTAAGTCTAATAAATGTTAAAATTGATAGCTCTTAATTATATTATAATATTGAATGGCTATAGTAAATGCTTAAATATTGGGGAAAACAATTTCATGGAGACATCTTTAGAATTGGTATCAGTGATAATTGCCTTCAGTCATAAAAAAGATGCCATTAAACAAATATTAACAATATTTGTGTCTTTTCTGTATGTTGTTCTTAAATTAATTTGATGTGAAATTACTGAGATACAAAAGTATATTTAAAAACTAAATTAATCTCGATTCATTTAAAAACTGTTAGGTGGGATTAATCGCGATTAATTTCAGAATTTTTTCATTTAGTTAATTTTTTATTAATCGATTGGCAGCACTAATTACTGTTTCTACAAAACGTTTTCCATTCAGGCCTATTTAAGGTGTTCTTGTTTCAGTGTAATTATACATGATTTAAGTCAGAGGTCTCAAACTCAATTCCAGGAGGTAGGGCTGTGCGATATGACAATATGTATCGGATTGATGAAATAAAAAGTCTATCGTTTCATATTATGTTCTATCGTTTATATCGTGGAGGTGTCGCCAAATACATTGTTTACGGTAATACCTTTTCATCATTTTCATTGAGAGACTGCGATCTTTACGCTGCCCACCACGGGCGTGAAGGAGAGACAGAACGAGCAGCCAGGACAAAATGATGAGCTCGTTCCTAAACGAGAGACTCTATCTGTAGCATGGTCACGCGTTTAAGCACTGCAGTTTTAAAACAACCGATTTGAAGCCGTTGAAACACAAACAGAGCTATATACGTGTGCCGTCTCTTTCTGTGTGAGAGGAGCACTTTTTCGCTGACTTTGAACAGTTACATGAACACACTTATATGTGTCAGAATCCCCGTCTTTGCAAGTATCCTCAAACACAGCGATTTAGGTCTTAAAAGAGAAAATGGCTGAAAGAGAAAACGCATATGTAACAGTAACTTAGCTACAGTGTATTAGATCCGGACTTCGGTCTTAAAGGGGAAGCGTTCCAATATTCGTTCATGTTAATCACAGCAGACTGCTCTCTCACTGCTCTTGACTAAATCACTTTTGTAACTTTAATCAGAATAAATAACAATAATAATGATATATTTATAATATGTATAGAATCTATACATAAAACACATGTTAATTAATCTATAATAGATAGATATATATAATTAACACAGTGAAGACTAATTAATTTACACAATGTATGCAGCGTTTCTTATTTATTTATCTTATTTTTGTCCTATTGCTTGCAATTAGTTTATTATCCTTATTTCATCACTGACTGTTTATTTATCTTCAGTGAGGTTGAGTTTCTCTCTATAGGCTTGTATTAGTTTGATATTGACATTGGTGACAAGGATTATGAAAATTATATGGTATTAAAGATTTGAATATAATAAAAACCTTTAGGGTTGGAGCTAAACTGTGCAGAGCTGTGGCCCTGCAGGAATTGCGTTTTAGACCAATGATTTAAGAACTAAGTAATATTAATTAACTACATGTACTTTCCATATGGTTAGGGTTAGGATTAGGGTTTGGCTTATGGTTACTTGAATGTAATTATGCATAATGTATAAGTACATGTAATGTGTAACAAGGACATCTTAAAATAAAGTGTTAATAAATCAGATTTCGATTCGAACACTCAACTTCTAATGAATGGCTGTCAATAGAGAACGATGCTTTTAGCTCAAAGAATGGTGTGATTCGGTTTGCACTTTCATTCATAAAGTCAAACTCATCATTACTTCATCCTGACGTCATTCCCGTGGGAGATGCGGAGGAGCCCGTTTTACTGAGCTTCCGGAATCGCAGACATTACTGCGCTGGACTTCCTCTCATGGGACAGCCGTTACCTAATATACCCGCCTATATTAGGTCAGGTGACCAATGAGATCATCTGCTGGGGTTTCCGGAGACAGTGAGATGCTGTGAGGGATGGATGAGGTCATGTGTGTCTCCGCGGCCGGGTATAACGTCTCTCAGATAGACAGATAGAGTGCTAACAAGGAAGATGGAATTACAGAAGAAGGATTTTTAGACAGCTGAGAGATGCAGAAGATGAGACCATGTTGATATTTTAGATTTGCTCACGGATTTAATGATGTGGAAGAAGGTTGTTATTAATGACTCTTAAAATAGATCTGCATAACATAAACACATTATACTTGTGAGCTACTCTAGTGTTCCAGGAATAATAAACTTTAGTTTTCTCCATAGAGTTATTCATTTTTTATGATAACCTATTACAATAATAAACATATTGTGTTTACACTCTATGGACAAATGGAGCAGAAATACTTTGAGAACTAAAGCAGCTGAAAGAGTTGCTGATCACTGGTCAGTTTTGTGCTGAATGCAAAAACAACTTTGTGTGTTTCTGTCTTAGATATACATTTGGGGACAAACTTGCTGCAGAGTGCCTTCTCTGCAGAAGAAAAAATGGTTTCTAAAACACGAAAAGTTCTTGATTTGCTTCTAAAAATACTGTGTTTTAGGTGTTGGGTTAAGATTAGACTAATACTGTAGGTTTAGAATTGCTTGACCAATCAGAACTCACTACTATGAGGCTAGACTGATGTGAGTGGTTGCCAGGGCGTTGCTAAGGTATTTCTATTCAGTTGCTATGGTGTTGCTATGCAGTTAGTTGAGTGTTTTGAGTATTTTATTTGTGTTGCTATGCAGTTACCAAAGTGTTTTGATTGCATTTATTGAGTTGCTATGTGGTTTCTAGGGTGTTGCTAGATACGCAGGTCTACAATTTAGAGTTTTTCCCCACAGTCTGTCAGGTGGAAATAACTCAGTGTGGTCACTTAATTAGTGATCGACCGATATTGATTTTTTTATAACCGATACCGATTATTTGTACGTTTATGTACCCGATAACCGATATGCAGAACCGATATTTATTTACTGTTATAAAGTACATAAATAACAGAGTGAAGTCCATTCTTCGCTTTGGTTTTTCCTCCTTTCAGTCGTCTTAACAACAAACAACTGTTGAAAATAATTAACATTTTCATGTCAAATTTAATCTTCAACTTACAACAATAAAAACATTTTATTTATAAAAAGCATCATCAGCAACAATGATATTAACAATAAGCAAAATAATGTCTAATGTTTTCAAATGGAGAAAATAAAGGACAGAAGTCATATCAACTTCATTTTAAACTACAGTTTTAGGTTTATAATCTGTTTAATAGAGTAAAGAGTGGAGAATAATTCACTGAATAACATTCTCTGGAATATTTAAATAACCAATAACAAACAAAACATCGTATTTTATTGCATTTCTTAACTGACATGTTTTATCAGAATTATTAAAATGTTTTTGTCTAAATTATGAAAACTGCTGACAGCGCGGTTTATCTATTTACACAGAACTATACTCAAACTGCGATCACTTGTGGAGATAATAAATCATTAATTTCGATAGAGATGTATTTATTTAGATGTTTATTGGTGAAATAATGGTTCTATAGTAAATGTTAATATAGTTTAGTGTGTTTCAAACGGTGAATGTGTGTATAAAGTTACATGCGGTGGACGTGCTGGAGCTTCTCCTGAGTGAACAGTGTGTGTGTGTCTGTGTGTGAGTGTGTGTGTGTGTGTGTATGTGTGTGTGTGTGTGTGAGTGCCCACTGCTCCAGGGTGTGTGTGTGTGTGTGTGTGTGTGTGTGTCCACTGCTCCAAGTGTGTGTGTGTGTGTGTGTGTCCACTGCTCAAGTGTGTGTGTGTGTCCACTGCTCCAAGTCTGTGTGTTTGTGTGTGTGTGTGTGTGTGTGCCCACTGCTCCAGGTGTGTGTGTGTGTGTGTGTGTGTGTTCACTACTGTGTGGGTGCACTTGGATGGGTTAAATGCAGAGAACACATTTCACTGCTGGTTATACTCTGTATAATTGTGTATGTGAAAAAAAAAAAAAATTAAAATATCGGTTATCGTTTTTTTTCAAAACCGATATCCGATTATGGTAAAATGCTAAAATATCGGTAAACCGATATATCGGTCGATCTCTACACTTAATACAGTAAAAGCTTACCTCTTTCACACATTTTAGGAATCATTCATGTTCGTAGCACAAGCGCTGTAGTTTAATACACAGGAAGTCTATGGAAAGTCTCTGTTTAGATTGTTTGGTAAACGTGTGTCATGTGTGCCAATGAAATGTGATTGATGTGTTTAAATTCATGCTTGCTGTGATTAGCTGAAGATACTTCAACTGATATTTACAATGAAGAGATTTTGTATGATTGCACTGACAAAAGTGAAACTCCAGAAGAGAAAGAAACAGCTCTGAGGGTCGTATAGAACTGCAGAAAGAAAGAAAGAAAAGCTGTTGCCAGGAGACAGAAAGACAAAGAGAGATACGCTCTCTTACGCTTTATCTGTGTGTGAAAATGACCTATAAGATCACACCCTTACGCTTAAATGAGGACATACCATAGACTTCTGCTGGGTTTATACAAGGCTAATTATAATCTCTACAGACTAAACTTTAAACCCTAAAAACATTTTGCATTGTTTTAATACCTTTCAGGGTGTCCCAAATGGACACTTTTAGCTCACTTCTGGGGACATTTAGCAGATGTTTCTTTCTTTCACTCTGTTTTCCTCTGTCCTCAGGCAAGTTTAAGTTATTGGATCAGGATCGGGATGTTCGCGAGCCGGTTCAGTACTTTGGAAGCGTGGAGGAAATCGCAGGAATCTTTCCTGATCGCGTGTTCGTTATGGAGCCCATCACATTTAGCGTTAAGGTGACAACAGCATCAAAACCTCTCATGTGAAGCTACCTGTAGTGTATCTAAAACTATTACAAAAACATGTTAACTGAAATAAACATGAACTGAAATTAAATGAAATACTGTATAAAAAATAAACTTATTTTAGTTCATTGCCAAGTCATCATTTCACATTTTTGCTTAGTTGAAGTAATAAAATGGCACAAACTGAAATGAAAATGAATGAAAATTAAATAGACATTAAAAAAGTATTATGAACTGCAAACTAAAACTTGTTAAAATAAAAACAGAAACCATAAAAATTAAAACTAATTCAAAATATGAATAAAGTATTGACATTTTAATATGACTAGCTTTACAAGGGTATAGTACAATCTCCAATAAATAGTCATTTATTATGACAAAATATTTTTTCACACTGAATTATGTACAAAGTTTTAAAACTTACAATTTTTCATTGTAAAGTCTAATTCATTACATGATTCAGATTGTTATTGAATGTTTAATGCCTAAATGTTTTTGAGTGTAAGTGATAAATTACTCTGGTAGTTACATACTTAAATTATTATTGTCCCCTTACATTTTTTACATTTACATGTTTATGCATTTAGCAGACGCTTTTATCCAAAGCGACTTACAGTGCATCAAGGCTATACATTTTTTTGTCAGTATGTGTGTTCCCTGGGAATTGAACCCACAACCTTTGCGCTGCTAACGCAATGCTCTACCACTGAGCCACAGGAACAGTGGTTAATTGACCTTAATTGACAGTCCCCTTAATTGACCCTTTGCAAAGACATGCCTTCCTTAGTTACTAGTTCAAGGGGCACATTAATCGATCATCTATTAATATTTACTTAAAGCACAAAATAAACATGAATGATTATTAGGTATATTCATTAGGAAGGATGTCAATACACACCATTTTTTAAGTTCAACTCCACCGACGTTAATCTACTCTTTTCTTTAAATAAATTCAAACAATGGCATTATGATTGTTATAATGTCATGACATCACTTAAATCCTGGCAATTAAATTGGTAATTTAATAATAAGCAATTCAATTTAGTTAGCAGATTTTCATAATTGATTCTAGTGTAAAGGCTGTTCACACAAAGGACAATAACTGTAATGATATATGAGAATAGCCACACCAAAACTAAATAATAACAGCACATATGAACGTATTGTTGTAATTTTTTACAACCAATCAAAATCCATCCTGCTTGATCCCAATTTGAGCATCTAAAGCGGTAGTTGACAAAACTGCAGCATACACTTATAATTATGAGAATGTTATCATCTGTTGGTGTGGATGCTAATATAGCTATCATTGTAGTTATTTTTATAGTTATCATTCTTGGTGTGAACGGATCTTGACTAAGTAATTTTATAAGTGGATATAGTTTAACTGCTGTAAATTACGAGTAGATTGTAGATTGTGTAAGAAGGTTTATCCTGGTCTGTAACCTTATGACATCAGTAATGTGTTTTTGGTTAAATGCTAAAACATCTGTCTCTCTCTTTCTCACTGTAGGTGGTTTCTGGGGAGTTTACAGAGGACAGTGAGTTGTACAATTTCTCTCTGCAGGCGGGAGATGAGTTAACCCTCATGGGCCAGGCAGAACTGCTCTGCGTCCAATCGACTCGCGAGAAATCCCGCCTGACTGCGCTGCTACGGCGACTTGGCAAAGCAGGTGGACGTCCCACCCGCACGAAGATGCCTTGTTTGATTTGCATGAACCATCGGACCAACGAGAGCGTCAGTCTGCCGTTCCAGTGCCGAGGGCGGTTCTGCACACGTTCGCCGCAGGAGCTGCAGATGCAGGGAGGCGAACACACCGTGCGCAGCATCATCGAGCGTGTGCGTTTGCCCGTGAACGTGTCCGTGCCGTCGCGACCTCCTCGCAACCTGTACGATCTGCACGTGATCCGTGAGGGCCATCGATATAAACTGCTCAGCATCATCAGCAAAACTGTCGTTCTATGCTGCATACTTCGCAAAGAGGAAGTCACGCCGTCTCACTTCCTGTTATTAACGGACATGCCACGCTTCACTTTGCCAGAGGGTTTATTGCGTGCAGACGCTTCCTACCAGCAGGTGGTGCTACAGTGTGCTCTGCGTTGCCAGGAAAGCTTCAATCCGGACGATTACTCTCGCGCCGTTCGTGAGGTAAAGACGGATTTCTCAGAGGAGTGTCTTAGTCCACGGCGGATTCGAGTGTGCGTTCAGGGCTATGGGCGGGACGAGCTCGGGACGTCCCTGCAGAGACTGTCTCTGTGCGTGTATGGAGGTGGAGCCATCACACACACGATCTCACACGGCTGCAGAGACTCGCTGGTCGACTCACACACGCTGCCCTCTAGTGACGGAGAGGAGCGAGAATACGCCACGCCCGATTGGTCGACGGAGACGCAGGAGATTCCGTACGAGGAGCTCTGGACCAATCAGAGTTCTGGAAGTTTCGGGGTGATGTCTGAGAGTGCAGTGAAGGCGGAGCATAACCTCATATCCTTCCACTCCACTACCTCGTCATTGGATGGAACGGTGGGCTCCCACATCGCCATGGTGCAGATGGAAGCAGGAAGAGTGTCGAGAGTATCGACTCCACCTCCTGTCCCACCCAAATCTGAAGCTGTAAGCAGATTGCCCATTAAAATGTAAAGTTTTAGGGCCAGATTTACTATCAGCTTGCACCAGTGCAAACCCTCTTTTACATTTACATTTAGTCATTTTGCAGACGCTTTTATCCAAAGCGACATACAATTGGGGAATACATGAAGCGATTCATCTTGATGAGGCAAACAGACACAGGAAGTGCTCGTAACACCAAGTCTCAGACATTGTTCAAATAAGTACAAGCCAGCAAGGGAAGGAGAGAAAGATAAAGAGAAAGATGACGTTTTTTTAATTATTTTTTTTAGTTTAGGATGAAGTCAAGTAGTGTCGAAAGAGATACGTTTTCAGTTGTTGTTTGAAGGTTGACAGGGATCCAGCGTTACGGATGTGTGTGGGGGGGGATATCATTCCACCGGCCAGGAACGGTGAACGAGAATGTTCTGGAGAGTGATTTTGAGCCTCTCTGTGATGGTACCACGAGGTGTCGCTCACTAGCAGATCTCAGACTCTTTTGGCGTTAAAAAACTAATGTCAGGATTTAATGGTTGGAGAGTCGGACTCGTAATACAAAGGTTGTGAGTTCGAGTCTCGGGCCGGCAGGAATTGCAGGTGGGGGGAGTGAATGTCCAGCGCTCTCTCCACCCTTAATACCACGACTGAGGTGCCCTTGAGCTAATAAAGAACCTTGAGCAAGGCACTGAACCCCCAACTGCTCCCCGGGCACCGCAGCATAAATAGCTGCCCACTGCTCCGGGTGTGTGTTCACGGTGTGTGTGTGTTCATTGCTGTGTGTGCACTTTTTGATGAGGTTAAGGCCCTGGTCTTTTTCGTTAGCGTCGCAGCCTTGCAAGGTATACTTAATTTGACTTGTATGCGTATGATTTGCGACAAATTGCAATACCTCTCCTGGCCTAGTGAGGCCCGTAGGGAGCAGTTATGAAGATTACAGTGTGACGAAGGACACTGATGAAAAACTCATAAAAGGCTAGCCGTGACCAAGTATTGCTGCAAGCTACCGTTTGGGAAGCCGGACAGTGTCTAAGCTTATTCCGGAGGTGTGTGAGGTGTGTGAAGCCATATGCTTATGCAGTTTTTCTTCGGCTACCTTGTGAATCGATAATGACAGCGTTTCCACCTTGCGGATAAACTAATTACTGCAAGAGAGTTTAATGCGCATGTGTGAAAATCTGGGGGTGCGCATACAGTACGCGCGCACTATTCTGATGATGAAATTCACGTCATGCGCACTGTACGCTATCCCTCACGTACGCGTACAAAGTGAAGAATACTTTGGCCTTTAAACGCATGCGCACAAATTCTGAGTATGGGTCACCATACTTGGTCGTATGTCATTCACTTTGAATATGCATTTGTAGGAGTTTTCCCTTTCAATCTGTACATTTATGTGAGGAGAGTATTTAAATGAATCACGCAACACAATTTAGTAAGATTTGCGCTCGTCAATTCTCTGGTATTTGCGGCATTATTTAATGGCAAAAAAGCTTGCGTTGGTCATTATGGAAATGAGAAGTTGCATCTATTCTTTAATCTGCTCCTTGTCAGTAAATCACCCACAAAAATTTCCTCTCATCGGCACTTTTATGAAATTGCGCTCTAATGCTAATTTGCCCTGTTTAGTAAATCTGGCCCATAGCCTGATATTTCTTTAAAATTGAAAAAATGAAAAACATACACAGGCCCAATTTTACCCCAAATCCTGTTTGTAGGACCTTTATGGCATTATTTTCATGACAATAAGCATGTTTCCCCCAAAATTCTTGTTATTCTTATGTTTGAATTAGATAACATTTAATTTAACCACAGTGTTCCTGTGGCTCAGTGGTTAGAGCATTGCATTAGCAGCGCAAAGGTTGTGGGTTCGATTACACATACTGACAACACAAATGTATAGCCTGAATGCACTGTAAGTCGCTTTGGATAAAAGCGTCTGCTAAATGCATAAATGTAAATTTCATCAGACTATCATTACAAAATAGGCAAAAAGAAGAAGATAAATAATAATCAATGTTGCTATGTTGGGCTGGTCGAGATACTCAAACAAACATATCAATATTTGTGTCAGACTTTTGGAGGAAAGCAAATGTCAAATGGTTTACTTCAACACATCAAACTGCAATAGAACAAAGTATTTGGTACTAGATGATACTAAAATAGGCTTAATTTTCTGTCAGTAAAATAGTATTTTACCTAGATTTATATAAATATGTTTTATTAAAAAATAAGAAATAATAATTAATAACAAAGTATAAAAATGGTTAAATATGTAATTTCTTTGTTACTATTGATTTGGGGGTGAAATATTCTGAGCAGTTTCGTGAGATCGACTCTTTTAGACTGTTGTCTAGCGTTATTGGGCTCTTGACCCGGAGCTCAGCTGTAGTTCAGTGATCCTCTTTATTCTCATGAGATTCACTTGTCTTTCTCGGTTTGTTTGCTACGGTCCCACACACATTCATATGTGCTTTATAGCCCATACAGTATCACGCAGCACTGCTGCCCTAGACTAAAGACTAAATTATTGATACTGTTGCTTTTAAAGGCTGAATAACGAGCATACGTTTACTGGAACAGAGCATATACACAGCACACACACACACTCACAGAAACATAATCACACATCATCTCAGCCAGTGTCTTTTCAGGTGCGTTTTGAGTCATTCATTGTGTGCTTAATAATGTACACGGCAAAAACATACAGCGACAGTGTTTCAGGTGTTACAGGTCAGGAGGTATTTGAGTGCCATAACTGTGTTTCATTAACTGATATAATATTAATACGAGGAGCTACCTGAATGTTTTATACTAACAATACAGCTGGTAAAAGAGTTTTTAGTGTAGCAAGTTAAAATCACTGACATGTTTTATAGTGTAAAACAAACAGCATACAAACAGAGAAACAAACATCTCGTCTCAGGATGTAGAGCTGGAATTACAGCCTTTCTCTTTTACCCTCTTCTGTCTCTCTCTCTCCACACACAGAGGGTTCAGGCCTGGCCTGTAATTTAGACACACACACACACACACACAAGCGCACACACACACACACACACACACACACACACACACACACACACACACACACACACAAGCACACACACACACACACACACACACACACACACACACACACACACACACACACACACACACACACACACACACACACACACACACACACACACACACACACACACACACACACACACACACACACACACACACAGTCCCTGGTGTATTTGTGGAGGAAGTGAACTGAATCCCATAGTTGTTCCTCCCAGCAGAGGAAATTTAGACAGCGATAACAGACATTAAATGAGTTTATCATCATGATAATAGATACAATATTTTATGTCTAACGTTTTTTAAATCAAACAGTTTCAGTTTGTTATTTTTTCTGCATGTTGTTATTAAAAAGTTATATATTTCCATATTTCAATATATATGTATATATATATATATATATAATATATATATATATATATATATTCCATTAAAAATATTTCCATAAAACAGACAGTTTACTGACTTCTAACAAGACTTTGTCTGTTCAGTAATGTACACATCTGCCACAGTAATGTATTTGAATTATATTTGTCTTTTATTATATGCATTATTTGTGATTCCTTTGATTAATTAATTGAGTGCATATCATGTAATTAATTCAACTGACACCCGAGATAAATTAATAACGGATATTAAATCTGTTAGTGATCTTAATTTGAATTGTTATAGTATTATAAATATATAGATGATGTCCCTGTAATGCAGTAACTCTTCTTTCTTGTTCTTTTGTATTTCTTCTCTCTGTCTAGGTGAAAGAGGAGTGTCGTTTCTTGAATGCTCCACCTCTTCCGCCCCGTTGTGTTAAAGGCCCCGCCCCCAGCCCTCCAGTCCCCACCCGCTTTCCTAAAACTCCGCCCACACAGACACTCAACCCAAACCTCTCATTTTATTCCTCTGGACTGCAAGAAAGGTAAACGTTACTATTGGAGGGATTTAAATAGTGCCGTTTTAAATACGTATTGGTTGGAACTAAGTAGGAATGGGAATCAAGAGTAAGTTAATTAATATTTTTTGTGCTTTTGAGGAAATATTCCCCCGTGGAAGCACTGATGATAATTGAACTATCAAAAACTACGAAACAAAATACCTAACGAACAAAAACAATATTATTTTTGGATTCATTTATTATGAAAATTTGCAAAAAGGCCCACACACTGAAAATTAAAAAGACAACAAAAAAGCAAATGTGAGATAAAAACCACAGCTCAACATGCCCTTCTTCAACACGTAGACATTCGGATTCGCTTTTTATTGTACATTTTCACCTTTCTAGCATGCTTTTTTGCAACTTTTGCAACATTGTGGCTGTATCTTTTTTTGTTGCGTTTTTGGTGATTCCTTCATTATAACACTCTCTCTTTTTATCAGTTCTGCTCCTCGTAGTGGCAGCAACTCTCCATCGCCAGACTCTTATTCTCTGTATTGTTACCCCTGCACCTGGGCCGACTGTGTGACCTCCGACCCCAGCGTGAGCCCTGATCCCGCCCAACCTGCGCAGGCCTGTTGGTCCCACCCACGAGGAGGCGGGGCCTACACCTCAAACGTCCTCAATACACCTCTGCTCAGTACAGACTCCGCCCAAAAGAACTACTCCACCTGCCCTAGACCGCGGCCGGTGGCGCAAAACCGCTTTGCACCGTTCGGTGCCTTAAACCCATTTGCCAATCCGGGACACACCCACACCTCCGATTGGCTCACCACTGGGAGGAACTCTCCCACTCTGATACCTGACCTCATTAGCTCCACCCCCAAGCAGCCTCAAGCCAATCAGGAAGGTTCAGAATGCGGCCCTGAGACTCCGAGTTTAGAAGAGGACGCGGTCGTCGCAGATCCTGCCTCCGGATCGGTCGCCGTGGCGAAGGGGGCAGAGGGCGGGGCAGGATCATCCTGGCGACCCCCAGCAGAGCTGTGCTGGCTCTCTGTGGAGGAGGTTTCATCCAGTCTGCGGTTCATCGGCCTTTCGGACGACGTGATTGGTCTGTTCAGCCGAGAGAGGATCGACGGCTCTATTTTCACTCAGCTGACGGAGGAAATCTTGTCGGAGGACTTTAAACTCACCAAACTACAGGTCAAAAAAACCATGCAGTTCATCAAGGGATGGAGACCCAAGATATGAGGACAGCATCCTCGTGAACTGAAGGAATGTTTTTGTTTGAGAGACACACGAGTACTCCAGCCACGAGTGCTTCTGCTCGGACTATTTCAGATGTTTTATAAGTGTGTGTGTGTGTCTGAAATACACCTCTCTAATCGAAGGACTGACAGATCGTGACTAATATATTATGGAACACTATTTGATGTTTTTGTTATGAATATTTGTATTTCTGGGGTGGGATGGTTTTGTGTGCCTTCAGTAGACAGTCAGAACTTATGATGTAGCTGTTCTGCTGTCTTTCAAGGGTTTAGACATCTTTTATTTGTTATTATTATTATTATTATTTTGGATTGAGTCATTATTTTCTTGATATTTAAGCACATTTAAGCCCTAAACATTATTAATGTTTGAATTTAATACTCACAGGATAATAAAACAGGATCTAAAGAGGATGATTGAGAAATAATCAGAATAAACAAAAACTAAAAATCTCAAGTAAAAGTAAAACACGTGAAAACATTGCTTCAAGAATGTTTTTTCTGAGGGAAAGATATAAATGAATATATTTTCCTTGACAGGTTTGATGAGATTCACTCATGTAGAGCACAATGTTTTTCTTCTGCTCTCATATGGAGCGCATGTCATGCACACAGGAAATGAGACTTTTAGGGACTCAAAAATAAAGAGTTTAGTTTGTGACGTACACGCTAATAAGAGCAGCAAGAGTTTACAGTCTAAAGAACACGCTGTAATTAGGTGACAGTAATTAAGAGTTTACTATCTACTACAGCCCACGCTGAAGGAGGACGTGTGTGAGGTGAGTCAGAGCTGCTGAAATGAGGTTTTAGCCTTTAAAAACACATTGTATCAGCATTTCGGGAATGTTTCTGGAAGGCTTCTTTAACAGCTTCCCCCTCTGTAGGTGTATTTGTACTTTGAATAATATTTAACAATGGTAGTGTGTTTTATTGTGCTGTAATTCCACCATGTATGATTTAATCCTGATGAATCAACTACAGAAAAGAATAAATCAATAGTGCTCAACTGAACTGAGTTTTTTAGTCTAAATCATTTCTGGAATTCTAGATTTCTCTTACTGCATACTCCATTTAAATATAGTTGTAAGTTATTGTTTGAGACCATTTTCGTTGGCAAAAAATATGAAAATATTAAATATTTTGTTTAATATTAACTTCATATTGTTGAATTGTTGTATAAAATCAATATCAAAATTGCAGTCTTGCTGATTTTTGGAAGAACTGCACTCTTGACCATATACGATTGATTAAATTTACATTATTTAATTAGAACATTTTTTTGTGGATATATTAATTTTA
Organism: Gymnocypris eckloni scoliostomus; assembly: GCA_027564155.1. Taxonomy (NCBI): domain Eukaryota; kingdom Metazoa; phylum Chordata; class Actinopteri; order Cypriniformes; family Cyprinidae; genus Gymnocypris; species Gymnocypris eckloni. The sequence continues at coordinate 35,928,542 of CM050412.1, read as the reverse complement.
ATAGCATTTTTACCCTAAACGCACATTATTTTTGACCATTGGCTAACCATAACTTTATCCCAGTCAAACAGTCAGGATAAAAAAGCTCAAATATAAATATTTCGACTAATATGCCCACATAATTATATCCATACCTTAATGAGTGTGTGCATTTGTTTCGTCGCTGCAGAGACAAGACGGTTGTAGTGATGTCAGAAACAATCGAAGTTCTTCTTCCATTTTGAATGGTACTTGTTCTTACTAATGTTTATTAGACTTGACAAATAGCCACAAATTAGTTTGAATACTGTTTTAAACAGAATTACGGAGGCCCTAAAGGGACATGATGCTAGAAAAAGAATGAGATGAAGGATCAATTATACTTTAATGCTATCTTGTGTGCTCAGAGAAGCATTAAAATGTTGAGAATTAAATATATCGTGAGAATTAAATCCTTTGAGATAATACTCAGACAAAAGGTTACTGGTTTATTATAGCAGAACCATATGCAAACATACAAACTACTATACTATACAAAAATGACATCAAATAATAACTGTGCAAAAGTCTGCGTCTCTGCTCAACCCGGACATAATCAGAGGCACGTTGGTTAGAACAAAAATGAAGCTGCACCATTCATAAATGTGTCCACGGGGAAGTGATGTTAGGAATAATGCCAATAAATAAGCTACTGTTAAATTATTTAAAATGAGAGCGCAAACCTCATCTTTACAGGGATTTTACATAGACACCCTTTATTTAAATCACATAAATAAATTGACAAATTATGTACAGGCCAAGTTAGAAAAGATCTGCTTTGTAACCCACAAATTATAAGACACAAAATTGAGGATTTGTAAATAATGCACTACTTTATGTGAGTGAAGGTGACATCAAACGTTGAGGTCAGAAGATTATAACAGGGGCAAATGTTCACTTGTGGAACCTCTTGCTGGAGTCTTTGGCGTGGTCAAGGAGCAGCTGGCCGGGAGTGAACTGATTACCATAAGCCTCCTCAAAGCGCTTCATTTTCTGGACAAGTTTGTCAGCTCCGTATGAATCAACAAAACGGAATGGGCCTGAAATGTGGGACAAAAAAGTGGGTTGTGAAAGTTTACTTTGCAAATCCTTAATTATCCCCAGGCACAATGCGGTGTGCCTCAGGGTTAAGTGCTAGGCCCGCATCAGTTATGATAAATCACTTTAATTACAAGGTGTGTAATGTGTTTGTTACCTCCCAAGCATGGCGGGAAGCCAAGTCCAAACACGGCTCCGATGTCTCCCTGCACGGGGTCGGGAAGGATGCCTTCCTCTAGACACAGTACGGCCTCGTTTACGAAACGGGACACGAGTCTGTACTGAATGTCCTCATCGGCAGAGCTAAAGAGACAAATGAGAGAAATATGAAGGGTTTCTTCTGAGGCTTTAAGATGCTTGTAAATCATGAAAACCAACTTACACAGCAGGGGGTGCTGTTAGCTTGAAGCTCTTGAGAATATCTTCAGCTCCCGAGTTCACCTTCTTTTCTTTCGACTTTGCTCCGTACACGTAACAACCCTTTCCAGACTTGCGTCCTGAAGTGCATAACCAATAACAATCTGATTACTGAATTCAAATATGACAAGAATAGCTCCGCCTTTTTTGTTATAGTGATGATGATACGGTTTCTGAAATTTAAGGCATTATTTGCTGAAAATTTTATGTTTGGGTGAACTATCCCTTTAACTTGCCATCAAATGTTCTGTAAGACCGAACTGACAATGTATGAACACAAAGCTGTATGTGGTTAGATGCACCTTTGAACCCTTTTTGGACCATCATCTTCAAGACCTCTACATTTCCTCCTCCGAATCGCGTTCCAAAAGCCTTGCCAAGATCCTCTGCAACATGAGCCGCCACGTCAATACCGACCTCGTCAGCAAGTGTCGCCGCGCCGACAGGAAACCCGAAATCTGTTGTCAGGGAATCCAGTTTCTTGGGTCCAACTCCTTCCTTTAGCCAAAGAGATGAGACAGGAAGATTAGAGTTGGCTCATGTAATAAAAATAGTTTGAACAAGTCCAGGTTTAAATAAATTGTACCTAAATTGTACCTTTTATAATGTTTAAAACTATTTCTGTATCATATAAATGCTGTTCTTTTAAACTTTCTATTCCTCAAAGAGCATTAATGATGATAATAATAATAAAAAATGACTTAAGCAGCAAATCAGTACATTAGAATGTTTTCTGAAAGTTTATGTTATGAGACATAAAAAAATAGATTTGGCTCATATAATAAAAACAGTTTTGAACAAACAGTTCATGTTGTGTGGTTCTTCATAAATACACATTTTAACCATAAACAAGCATTAAATCTTTAATTGGAACAAATAAAGATGTTTTTCCTGCATAAGCCATTCAAATATTTTACCTGCAGCACTCGAATGGCCTCGGCTAACATAGGCGCTAGACAACGAGTGGTGTAAAACCCTGGACCATCCTGATGAAATATACATACAATATAATCACTTGCTGTTGCGCAGAAAAATCTGAAAATATAAAAGCAGAACGTCTTCGTACCCCCACGACTATGATGACCTTTCCCTGTTTAAGCCCAACAGCCACGGCAGATGCGGTCGTGTCTTTAGAGGTTTTATTGGTGGTGATGATTTCCAGCAGTTGCATTTTATCCACCGGAGAGAAATAGTGCATCCCTATCACCTACATAACACACACGTAGTTCAGCATAAAGACTTTCACAATCTATCACTCCTTCAGTACTGACTAATAACAATCAAACCCATTTAAAACACACACACACACACACACACACACACACACACACACACACACACACACACACACACACACACACACACACACACACACACACACACACACACACACACACACACACACACACACACACACACACACACACACACACACACACACACACACACACACACCTTTTCAGGTCTCTTGCTGGCTGCTGCGATGTCTTTGATTGGCAGAGCAGATGTGTTGGTGGCAAAGATACAGTGAGGAGGAATCACCTGCACACAGGACAGGTATGATCAGTAGTGTATATATCGGGAGGGCTGTACTGTATAACGCACTAAGCAAACCCACACATAACTTGAACTTACAGGCCTCAAGCTCCTTCATCACTTTATGTTTGATTGACAGGTCTTCAAACACGGCTTCAATGACCATGTCAGCATTCTCAAAGCCACGGTAGTCCAGCTGTCCTGACAACAACGTCATGATCCTATCCCTCTCGAATGTTGTCAGACTCTTCTTCTTTGTTTTGTCATTAAGGCTGAGAAAAAAACAAAACAGGAAAATATATTTATTAGGTTTAACATAAGTTTAAATGTTTGATATACACACAATCATGGCCCAAAATATCGGCACCCTTGGTAAATATGATCAAAGGCGGCTGTGAAAATTAATCTGCATTGTAATCCTTTTGGTCTTTTTTTTAAATCACAAAAATCTAACCTTTCATTGGATAATAAGAATTACAATTTGGGGAAAATATCATTATGAAATAAATGTTTTTTCTCAAAAATACGTTGGACACAATTATTGGCACCCCTAGAAATTGTTATGAGTAAAATATCTCTGAAGTATATTCCCATTCATATTTACAATTTTGAGCAGTCCAGGGTGATTATGAACATTTAAATGATCCAGCCATGACTTCCTGTTTCACAGAAATATAAATATGAGGGAAAACAAAGCCCAAATTCCCTTAATCATCATCACAATGAGAAAAAATGTGCAGCGACAGATAATTGAGCTTCACAAATTATTGAAGTGGCTTTAAGAAAAGAGCTAGAGCAGTGAAATGTCCATTTCCACCATCAGGGCAATAATTTAACATTTCCAATCAACATAAACTGTTACGAAACTGCCTGGAAGAGGACACATGTCTATATCGTACTAATGCACGGTGAGGAGAAGGAGAGTTTGATTGGCTACAAGACTCTTCAAGGACCACAGCTGGAGAATTGCAGAAAATAGTTGAGTCTCGGGGTCAGAAAACATTTAAAAAATAGTCAAAGAGCTCCTACATCACCACATGTTGTTTGAGAGGGTTTCAGGAAAAATTATTCTAGCTCATCCAAAAACAATCTCCAGCATATTCAGTTATCAGACACGACTGGAACTTCAAACGGGACTGGCTTCTATGGTCAGATGAAACTAAAAAATGAGCTTTTTAGCAGAAAACACTCAAGATGGGTTTAATGAACACAGGGATTAAAAGTACCCATGTGTACAATGAAATATACTGCTGTATATTTTTTATGTTGTGGGCCTATATTTCTGCTGAAGGTCCTGGACATCTTGTTTAGATGCATGACATCATAGATTTGATCAAATACCAACAGATAAACAAATCAATAAGTGACTAAAATGTGTCACAAAATGGGCAGTGTTTGGATACATTGCAATAATCCTAATGACAAACCTCAAGAAAATCCTTCCCACTAGACTTACTTCACTTTCTCTCCAGCTGACCCAAAGTGGTTCTTTTGAAGAGAACATCTGACCATCTGAAAAGGCCAATCTGGAGTGATTCTGGACTGATGATGGAATGATCTCTGATCTCGTGTCAAAGTTCTAGACAAACAGACATTAAGAGAGAACATGCAAGCTGTTAAACTGCTCAAAATAAGTAATGTTGATTAGAAAACATTTATTTCATAATATTTCCCCACATTTTAAATTCTTATTATCCAATGAAAGGTTAGATTTTGTGATTTTTAAAATAAAAGATCTCTCAGCAACAGATTATATAGCCATCTTTGATCATATGCCGATATTTTTGGCCATGACTGTATGTGTGTGTGTGTGTGTGTATATATATACCAATATATATATATAAATATTTAAATATACAAATTAGATAAATCTCCACATTGAATTTCAATGAAATAAAATAACAGTTTTAAATTATTATAAAGTCTAGAAAATATCCACCATATAACAAAAATAAAACATTTGCCCAAACATAGAATTTTCCCCTTGGTTGAATTAAAATATAATTTTTTGGCAATAAATAAATAAATTGATTAATTTATAAAAAATAAATATATTTAGCCTTTTTCCAGATTTAATTCAATTTTAATTAATTTTTTTACTAAAATATAAACAAATGTAATAAAAAAAAGTTTGAACTTAAAAACTTTAAACTAAAATCAACTTGAAAAAATAATTTATTTTTACAAATAAATTAATAGAAAACGGATTTACAAAGAAACCAAAATATCTAGCCAAAATATCTACAAAAATTATTCACAATAGAATTTCCATGATTTTTCCATGCTTGGAAATCACAGTTAAAACCCCCTGGCATTTTTTCGAGGCTTGCCCTGACTGTGGGAACACTACATAACAGGAGACCTTCAATAGTTGGATATTTGTATTTATTTTTGCTTGGATTTTATCAGAGCAACAGTCTCAATTCATAGGTATCTATGCACAGAAAGATCACAGCGCTGACAACTGGTGGGTCTAATTGTTTCTTTCTAATGCCTAGGAGTGCAGCACCCTCTGCCGTCTCACACGATGACCTGCAGCTGATGAGACTGCAAAGTGGGTTTGGAAAACAAACTGCTGCATGTTTCTATCATCATGTTGATGTATATATGTGCATGTGCTTCACCGACCCTTTGTACACCTGTTGTTGACCTCTGGAAAGTCCTTCCTCTGTTGTGTCTTTTAAGATGGTGGCCACACCCTTGTCTATTGTCACCTGAGCAATACCTGCTCCCATAAGCCCCGCCCCCAGGACAGCCAGCTTTCTAAAAGCCAAAAGCACAATCAGTTGATACATTCAGTTCCTAATGACATCATATCACTCAGTCCTTCCCACTAGACTTACTTCACTTCTCTCTCCGGCTGCCCAAAGTGGTTCTTTTTGCAGGCCACCTGACCATAGAAAAGGCCAATCAGAGCTCTGGACACTGATGTCATCGCCAGCTTGCCAAAGTTCTAGAAAACAGACAAGAGGTCATGCAAGCTGATAAATGCTCAAATAAGCTGTTTTATTTAATTAATTAATCAGATGACAGAAGACATACAACAGATTTTTCAGCAAAGATTATATAATGTTGATCACTTAGATGCCTTGTAGAAATGTGTATCAGTTACGACTGCTGTCATCAGACCACGTCTCAAAAAGTCTACTTTCGACCCAGAAGTCTTTGACAAATACAGTCCCATCTCCAACCTTCCATTCCTCTCTAATGTGCTTGAAAAAGTAGTAGCTGCGCAGCTTCTGGTCCATTTAAAACAAAATAAACTGTTTGAGAAATTCCAGTCTGAAGCTGCAGTACATTCAGAACAGTGCTGTTAGGATCCTGATGAGGGTGCGCAAATATGATCATATCACTCCCATCCTTAAATCGCTCCATGTCTCATACAGGATTGAGTATAAGGTTTCCCTCCTCACCCACCAGTGTATCCATGGTGACCCCCCCCCTACCTCAAGGAACATCTCTCTACAATGCTCTACACGTACCCTCCGCTCTGTTTCAGCACATCTCCTGAAACCCCAAGGACCAAGCTCCGTACTATGGGAGATCGGGCCTTCTTCTCAGGCGCTCCCAGTCTGTGGAATGCTCTCCCGGACCAGTACAACACAGTCGGTGGATGCTTTTAAATGTGGCCTTAAAACCCACTTTTTTAGCAGAGCTTTTGCTTGTTTTTTTGTTTTTGTTTTTTTCTGTGTTCTTATATTGTAGCACTTTGGGATTTTGTTGAAATATAAAGTGCGTTATAAATAAAATGTATTATTATTATTATTATGATACAGGAGGCTTTACAGGATTAAATTATAGTGAAAGTGATGATACTAACCTCAGATTCAGCCAGATATCCAGCAGCGTTTCCTTTCTCGATGCCCGTCTGAACACACTAAAAACACACAGAAACGTGTGAGTTCATGAGGGTATGAGCGTATGCGTGTCCTGTTCATGTGTGTGTTTACCTCTATAATCTTCAGTGGGGCAGGATAAAGTCCTTTACTTTGTTTCATGACTTTACTGTGGACAGTTTTGTAGATCTGTTTCCTGACCGGCGGCAGACCCATTACGAAATCCTGCACCTCTGGAAAAACAGATTATAAAACAATAAAATAATTTAATAAAGTCTGACTTAACTTGACACTAATGCGCTCGTCTTACTCTGCATGAGTCCTTTCTTCTTCTCCACTGTGACTTTTTTACCAGCGAGACCTTTAGCAAAATCAACCGCCACTTCCTCCAGGTACTCGATGGTCCTCTCCTCTGGACTCTTCAGTCCTGGACCTTATTGCACAAAACACAAACACTTATAGGGGTCCAAATCTGCACCTGTGTAGAATTTTTATCTTTCCTTGAAAGTCCACTTAAAATGCCAGTAAAGGTTTCTTGCATCAAAAACATTTTCATGATCATTTTTTCTCTTTTTTATTAATTGGCCTGTTGCTACTGAAACCTTTAAGACGTCTGTAAGTAAATGTTATGATTGTTCTTATTTTCATGACAACTTTTTTTTATGTGCATGCTAAATGAGTAGCAATGGCTTTTCCAAGCTGTTCGTGCAATTTGGTCTCAATAAATGGTCTGGAGAAGTGCTGTTTTAATTTTGAATTAGCTTTTATTTCTATATTTTTAACTGCAATCATTTTAGTTTTACTAGTAATTTGTGTTTTGTTAGTGTTAATATATTTTATTTCAATTTTAGTTTTATTATAATACTTTAACCTAAACTTATTTCAGCTCTAACTTCCATTTAGTTTATTCATCAAATATTTTGTATTTAATTAAAATGTTATAGTACTTTATTTTGGAAAGGGAGTTTTGCACTATGCACTATTTAAATTGTATTATAATTTTTTTTAAAGCAGGAAAAATCCTGTTTTCCAAGGTAACAGCCTCTTTAATCTAGTTACATGATTTGCTTGAGATCGAGGGGCTATTTATTAATTATTATAATTGATAATGTCACCCAAAGGTTCCACCAGCTGATGGACGAGCCCCATTTTTTTGGCTTTCTCTGCCTTTATGTTCCTGCCGGTCAGCATCATATCAAACGCAGCGGGAAGGCCAACCTAAGACACACATTATGAAACATACTGATGAAAATGATGTTTTATATCATTCAGAGTTAGGGAGCATCTACACATATCCCTGACCATCTGAGCCAGTAAACTCCTCACCATTTTGGGCAGCCTCTGAGTCCCTCCGGCCCCGGGCAGCAGTCCCAGCATCACCTCTGGGGTCCCCAGAATCGTCTTCTTACTCTTAGTGGCAATACGGTACTGACATGCAACAGCGAACTGAAAGAACAGAAGAAATGAGAACCACGGGGGAATTTAAAGGGTTTACGTTCTCATATAATATTAAGGTTTAAGGTTTCTTTATTTGTCACATAATAAATTATACATGGTATAATCAGAAGTGAAATGTAAAGAAACCAGGATAAAATATAAATTACAGTCTGTATGTATCATATCGCATTATTCTGTTTTATTAAATATGGTAACACCTTAGATCTAGAACTCTTAATTACTGCTTATTGATAGTAAGTAAGGTAGTTGTTGTAGTAGTTATGTTCAGGTAGAGGGTAGAGTTATGTGATCTAAAATATGGTCATGCAGTATAAGGCGTTAATATGGGTTGTATTAGTATTAATAAACAACCAGTATGCTAGTCAAATGCAAGCTAATAAGCAACTAGTTAATAGTCAGTATGTGTTTCCTAATCTAAACTGTTACCCTAAATATAACCATCAAGGAAATATGTGAGAGCAAAAGAGTGAATTACAGTTCATTGTAATACCTTTTTATTATTTTTCATAATTTATACACTTTTTGTCACTATTATTTATATATTATTATAATATTTATTAAGATTTTGAATTATTTTTTAACTTTTTCATCCTCAGGTATAATTTTTTATTTTAGTTTATGTATTAGTAATTTATTTATTTTATAATGTTTATATTTCTGTTTTGGACATTTCTATTCAGATTTATTTTATTTTTATTATTTTAAGTAATTTGACTACTTCAACTTATTTCAGCTAGTTCCCGAAGAAACATTTCTAATTTTCTGTATACGTTTTCATCTAATATTTTATTTATGCTTTCCTTCAATTATGGAAATGTTTATAGTTGTAGTAAACAGTAACAGCACTGCAGTTCACAGTAGTTGAAAAGGCATCTCAAAAGGGATTTAATGATGAATTAAAAACAAGTAAGAATGAAATAATAAAAGTGCTTAAGTAAAGATATCATGATCACCTCCAGTCCACCGCCAAGGCAGGAGCCGTTAATAGCAGCCACAAAAGGGATGGGAGATTTCTCTATCCGCTCAAACATCTTCTGTCCTGCCTGTAACAGTTCTGTCACTTCCTCTGCTGTCTTGCAGGCCTGAAACATACTTAAAGACGGAGATGATGATGAACACGAGTCTCTATAAAGGTTTGAACAATCTGTGTGTGCGTGAGAGTGTGGTACTTGAGGTCGGCTCCTGCGATGAAGCTTCCTGGTTTACTGGAGATTATAACGGTGCTCTTTACTGCTGAATTCCCCCAAATCTCATTCATCACCTCCACCAGCTCTGCCTGCATGTGTCTGCCAAGAGTATTCACCTACAACACACAACATTACATATAACATCCATATAATAAAACATCATTTAAACGGTTTTTCTTTTTTTGTGTGAAAAAAGTATTTTATGCTCACCAGGGCTGCATTTGTTTAAAAAAGTACAATAAAAGTACAAACAATAAAAGCAGTAATATTATGTAAAATTATTACAATTTAAAAGAACTGCATTCTATTTGAATATACTTTGAAATATAATTCATTCCCGTGATGCAGCGCTGTATTTTCAGCATCATTACTTCAGTCTTCAGTGTCACATGATCTTCAGAAATCATTCTAAAAGGGCTTCAAAATGATTAAACACATTCAAAATAAAAGTTTATGTTTGCATACTATATGGGTGTGTAATATGTACATATAAATACACACACAAACATGTACATATTAAGGACAAATGTGTTTGATTTATGTATAAAATATTTATATAAAATATAAATGACATACAAGTATAAATATATATATATATATATATACACATATAATTTAAAAAATTATCTACATAAATTTGTGTATTTATATATACATACACACACATATAGTATGCAATCATAAACCTTTATTTTGAATGTGATTAATCGTTTTGCAGCCATACATTCTAATATGATAATTTGCCACTCAAGAAACATTTCTTATTATCATCAATGTTGAAAATAATTGTGCAGATTGATATTTTTGTGGAAACCATGATACATTTTTCAGGATTATGAATAGAAAGTTCAAAGGCACAGCATTTATTTGAAATGTAACTTTTTTTACAACATTATAAATGTGTTTACTCTCACTTTTGATGCATCCTTGCTGAATAAAAGTATTTATTTGAAATCAATAAACACAGACATTATTACATCAGAAGAATCAAGGGAAGAACACAACAAACCTTTGAGGTCGGATCATTGAGTCGTACCACAGCAACATTATCCTTGACCTCATAACTGACATGAGTGCGAGCTGCAGACACAGAGAGACGAAGAAGTGATTAGAAAGAAAACATTAAACATGTCTCTATTCATCTATTCTCATTTGAATAGTTACCCAGCACAGCGGATGATACGGAGAGACTCCTCTGTCCATGACCTTTGACCCCAATACAAAAATAAACATGATCACACTCGTCTACAGTTCCATGTAAACCTTTAATGCAAAGTCAAACAGTCCTTCATACACGGAGGTAATTTCCTTTTAACAAATACTTAAGAATATTGTAATTCACGTTTATGATTAAACAAGCGATTTATTAACTCATAATCTGTATCTTATCTAACAAATTGCAGCTGTAAATATGAAATAATCCAAGTTAATAATAAACCCAACCTGCGTTATGTTAATACAAGCTCTGCATTTCAGCCCAAACAGACTGTAATCAATATTGTATTGATTATATAACAGAATAAATTATAAGATTGCTATGTTATACATCACACAGCAGTTTTAAATATAATATGCTTTATTAAATTTGGGATCTCTATTGAAATGCATGTAACAGGTGACACAGTGACTGTTGGCCCAGAACCCTGTTATCATTAGACACACATGACCTCCGCCCCAGTTGCCCCATTCAACCCCACCTCTCACATTCACATGACCAAACACACACCGCGTGTGAGTACACGTGTCTGCTTGTGTCCAATCAGAGGTCAGCAGGTCACAGGAAGTGAAAATAATACAAGAAATCATAAACTTACTACAAACATTGAACCTAAATACATCAAGATTCATGGACTGATGCATAATATAACTAGTGCTGTCAAACGATTAATCGCATCCAAAATAAAAGTTTTGTTTACATAATATATCTGTGTATATTTATTATGTATATATAAATACACACTCAAACAGTATATATATTGAAAATATTTACATGTATTGACATGTATATATTGCTTTTTTATATAATTTATATTATAAATAAATATATGTAATATACAAATATAACATATTTATATTTTGTTAAATATATACGTGCATGTATTTATATATACATAATAAATATACACAGTACACATACAGATATTATGTAAACATAACTTATTTAGGATGCGATCAATCGTTTGACAGCACTAAATATAATATTGAACATAATTACATTATAAAATAAATAATCAAATGATCAAAAATGAAAAAAATATTATTTATAAATTATATTATATATCCATCACTTCAGACCCATGTGTCTCTAGAAGCTTTTCACGGACGTTTAAATGAAATGTTCCCTTATGATAAAAACTAACAATTGCTTTTCTGATCTTTTTGTATTTTATCTATTGGTTTACTTTTTTATTATACAATTAGCAAAAGCAAAAAAGGCCTCTAACACTAGCTTGTTCTATTTTCTTAAAAAATACATTAAAAACTTGCTACATAGCTTGCTACTTGCTACGTTAAGCTAATTGAGAGTTGTTATAGCACTTGCATGTTGCTCTTTTGTTGATTTTGATTGCTTCCATTGTCCTCATTTGTAAGTGTCTTTGGATAAAAGCATCTGTTAAATGACTAAATGTAAATGTGTACTACAAATTCTACATGTTCTGTAGAAACAGTAGAAGAATATGAGAAACAGTAATTATGCTACGTGTTAAATCGTGCTAAATACCATAGTAACTTTTACTGTTGCTGTTAGCTTCACTGATATTTATATTTTTGTATCATGTTTTGACCCAGTAGACAAAGATCTGTGTGTGGTTTATTATGCTATGATATACAATGCTAACTTGACATTAAACTTAATTGTAAACAAAACAAAATTAAGAAAATAAGTAGAAATATCTCACACTGTATACATTTTAAAAGTATCATTATGATTTTACAGTCACAACAGCTGTAAAAACTGTAATATTTTGGATACTATAGTTGCCATTGGACCTGTATTACTAGTGATGTTATATTATTAATCATGTGTATATAATTATTATTATTATACCTGTACTGACTCACCTGAAGCTCACTGACCTGAACTGTCAAAACTAGGTGAAAGTTCATTCCTGCAGGTCACCTCATTCAACATCTTCTAATATCACTCAAAAGAGGATATATACAAGTACACTATAATTTAATAAAATATATTTGTAGACCAAGTATGTGAAGTTTATAAATAAGTTTGTCACCTGTGATAGTTTGTAAAGCTGTGCAGCCGCTCCGCGTCAACAGTAATCTCGCGCTCGCCATCCTTCTCAAAACTTTACCGTGAACGCGCGCACGCAACTGACAAGCGCGAGCCCGTGCAGCCGCCATTAGGGCAGCCAACTTAGCGCCTTTAAATCAATAAAATAATATTATCTCACTTAGTGTATGTAATAAACTTGTAGATTTATTTGTGTGTATATATGTTAACACAAAGTCACTTAATAATAAATAAAGTAATAATCCACCGCGGTTTTTTTGTTTCGCTCAGGCAGTATTACGGGTTGCCAGGGATGCGGGGTCCTGTGGATTGTGCACTGCTGTAGTCATTAGACAGACGCGAGGCGTTAAACATCCCACTTGCTCAACATTCACAACAATAACAGGTAAATATGATTTATGCGCTTATATTATAACACACACTGTGTTTATATGATGATTGTTGATGAATATATTTAACCGTGTTTTTAGACATGCGGAAGAATGAATCCGTCTGTTCGTTCACGTGCTTTAAAGTACTTTATTATGTCGCTTTACTGTGATTTTACCGTCATGTGTGGTTATATCACGATTAGTGTTGTTTTTATATTGATGTCAAGATCGTAAGTTGCTGTTTAATACCTTTACATATTTGTCCTTGTCCTGTCTACTGACAGAAGTAGGTGAAGGGTCACACACACACACACACACACACACACACACACACCAGATCAGTGTTATGATCTATGTTACTGTATTATCATTACTACATACTTAACATATTAATGTCAAAAATGGATAGCAACATTAAGAGCATTTCGAAACTACCACCTGTAAAATATCAAAGCAAGTGTAATTATTTCAAAGAAAGATAGGGCTTTAATGATACAGCAGTAGATATATATATTTTATTGCTTGCCTGTTTGTGGTTAGTGCAGCATGTTGATAGTTAATGTGATGATATACACCTGTGCTTCCAATGCTAGGACACCTTCGTGTATCCACTAAAAATCACCAAAACTGCTGATCCAAAATACTGGGTCTTAAAAATAATGAAGAAGCGTGAAGCTAGTGAAGAGAAAATGTCCTGCAGCGTTTGAGTGCACATGACTCTTAGTTTTGATATTTTGTTACTTTTGAAGGCCCCTTATACACTCCATTTCAAATATCAAATATATAAATCAGTCAAATATAAATGTTATTATACACTTACACCACTGTGTGATAACAGTCCATTATGTAGGACAATAAAACATTCCTTTGCTATGCTTAACTAATTTCTGCTAAGTTTGTTCATTTATCTTATGAATGGAAATTGAAACAATTATTCCTTCGCTTTATTCCTTTGTATTTTCATCCAGAGATAATGAGTGCACCTGTATTGTTAGACAGAGAAATGATTGATGGTTTTGAATAATCATTCAACATTTTGGTTCATGTCTTCCAGATCATCAGAGATGGCGTCTATGTTGTTGAGTTCACTGAGGAGCAGTCCATTGAGATCTGTGCAGGCTGCTCAGTTCGGTAAGATGTCCTGCGTCTCAGCAGAGCTAAAGAGCACTTCACGTTATGAAGATTACTGAGCATTTAATGTCATTATCACTTATTAGAACAGTATTAACTGCATTCTCTTTGTCTTTAGCTGCTCGTTCTCTCAGCACATCTGTTCATCTGCAAGCTCAAGGTACTGTGTCCGGTGTAATGCTTACCAGTAATCAGTCCAGTTATTATCCATTTTGCTATATTCTGCAAAGGTCCTTATTATATTGAGTTTATAACCGATACCGATAACGATTATTTGCATGTTTATGTACCCGATAACCGATATTCAGAACCGATATTTATTTACTGTTATAAAGTAAATAAATAACAGAGTGAAGTAAGTCCATTCTTCACTTTCAGTCATCTTAACAACAACAAACAACTGTTGACAATTAACATTCTTTCATGTACAATTTAATCTTCAAATTACAACAATAAAAACATTTTATTTATAAAAAGCATCATCAACAACACTGATATTAACATTTAACAGTAAGCAAAATAATGTCTAATGTATTCAAATGGAGAAAATAAAGAACAGACGTCATATAAACTTCATTTTAAACTACAGTTTTAGGTTTATAAGCTGTTTAATAGACTAAAGAGTGAAGAATAATTCACTGAATAATATTCTCTGGAATATTGAATAAGCTATAACAAACAAAACATCGTATTTTATTGCATTTCATAACTGTATGTTTTATCAGAATTATTAAAATGTTTTTGTCATAAATTATAAAAACTGCTGACAGCATGGTTTATCTATTTACACAGAACTATACTCAAACTGCGATCGCTTGGAGAAAATAAATAATTAATTTCGATAGAGATGTATTTATTTAGATATTTATTGGCAATATAATGGTTCTATAGTAAATGTTAATATAATTTAGGGCGTTTCAAACGAGTGAATCTTATTCAAAGTTACATGCGTGGCTGGAGCTTCTCCTGAGTGAACAGTGTCCACTGCTCCAGGTGTGTGTGTGTGTGTGTCCACTGCTCCAGGTGTGTGTGTGTCCACTGCTCCAGGTGTGTGTGTGTGTGTGTGTGTGTGTGTGTCCACTGCTCCAGGTGTGTGTGTGTGTGTCCACTGCTCCAGGTGTGTGTGTGTGTGTGTGTGTGTCCACTGCTCCAGGTGTGTGTGTGTGTGTGTGTGTGTCCACTGCTCCAAGTGTGTGTGAGTGTGTGCCCACTGCTCCAAGTGTGTGCGCACTTGGATGGGTCAAATGCAGAGAACAAAATTTCTCTGCTGGTTATACTCTGTATAATTATGTATGTAAAAAAAAAAAAAAAAATTCAAAACCGATTTTTTTTTTTTACAAAACCGATAACCGATTATGGTAAAATGCTTAAATATCGGGAAAAATATCGGTAAACCGATATATCGGTCGATCTCTAATCTAAAGACGTCTTCACGTTCCTCCTGTAGGCTCAGACTTCCAGTGCAACACTCACATCATCCCAGTGAAGAACGAGGAAGGAGTCGTGATGATGTTCATCTTGAACTTCGATTACGTTCTAGACGAGGACAGCTGCGACTCTAAGGAGAGACTCACCCTCACGCCGCCGGCCAAATCTGAAATCAGTGAGTGCAAACTGGATTCAGTATTATTATTTCTATATATGTACTGATTGATTGACTGCTATGTCAGATTGGTTTCTTACACAGATCTTTTCCACCATCTGCTCTGTCTGTGAATATGTCTTCCATCTGTTTCCTCATTAGGCATGTTTTAGAATCATTCTATCAAGAGTGTTAAACCATGATCCAAACCAACCAGCCCTGAAACTTTGATTTGAGAGGAAAAAGTATTAAAAAAGATTAAAGTAAAAAATAAAAAGATGCACAGCTGAGTATAACATCCATTTTGAGTGAATGAACTACTGATCCCATAATGTGTCGTGGATGTTACAATAAAACAAGATAATACAACAACTTTAATAACTCATCTCTCATCAACTCATCATTACTCATGTCCTCTATTTACATATATTTAATTGTTACATATAATTGATTATTATTATTATTATACACACACACACACACACACACACACACACACACACACACACACACACACACACACACACACACACACACACACACACACACACACATATATATATATATACACACATAAAACAACACTATTTTGTCTAAATACATTTTTTACAATTATGTCAACTGATTTAATTATGCTACAAATGAATTTTAGCATCACAACATTATATATATACAATATATATTTATTTTAATGCAATATATATATATTTTCAATATTATTACTCAATGAATAACTTTTTTTTCAAATCTGATTTCAGCTTCCAGAACCCAAATGTTGTGATCCAAAGTATAAAGTGTGTGTTAGTTAACGCATAATCACCAAAACTGAAGCTTTTAACAACCACTGTTATATTGTGTGTGTAAATAATCTGCAGTAATTTCTCTGTCGATGTCTGATTGACTAAACTGAAGTCAGGCAGAGCGGCTTCCTAGTGACTCCTTCACAACCTCACCTCTGCTGTGCTAAACCAGCCTCTCTAATCAGTCGTGTTCAACAGAAGAGCTTTAGCTGGCCTTCTTCAGCAGAGCGTGCGCTTCTCGCTGAGACTGCTCAGATTCATCTCCTGCTCTCGCCTCACACGACAGACGCTTTCAGAACTGGCTTCATATCAAGACTGAACACACTCACCAGCAGGTGCAGATTGTGTTTCACTGGCCTGTTGCTCTCGTTTGTGTCATCTCTTCTTTTTGGCACCTTTGGTGACCTGATAGACACACACAGGGACCAATCACAGTTAGCTGTGTTTTTTCATGCTGAAACTAAATATATAGCTCGTCAGGATTTCTCCACAAACAGAAGAAATTAGTGTTGAGCAAACTGATCATAATTACTGTCCAGAACATTTCACAAACATCATTCTGTTCACGGATATCTAGTTTGATGTCAATTAAGAGCCTCGAATGAAATGTGATACCAATAATAGTAGAATAATACAACAGAGCATTGAATTAACATAAAAATAAATGATAGCTGTCTGATTATAAACCACTAGACTAATTTTTTACCCTAAACAAGTAAGAAATATTAAACACTAGAGTATTTTTTTTTTAATGATACAGATTAATTTAGGCCTAACTTTATCAAACTTCATCTTGTGCAGCATGAAAAACATTTATATTCAGTTTGCAAAATATTACATATAACAGTGTTATTCAATTTGTGCATTTTTATAATAACAAATATAATATTTTTAGGGGAGTTGACTCTAAAATAAAAATTAATTATAGGTGACTATACAACACTATTTTGTCTAAATATATAAAAATAAATCTCTAAAAAACTAAAGCCAGTTGTTTTAATTACTAAAAAAATGTAGGCATCACATTATTATGTGTAGCATGAAAAATAAATTGAAAATTGGAATTTGATTTGGCTAAATATACACTGAACAAAATTATAAACGCAACACTTTTGTTTTTGTCCCCATTTTTCATGAGCTGAACTCAAAGATCGAAGACTTTTTCTATGTACACAAAAGGCCTATTTCTCTCAAATATTGTTCACAAATCTGTCTAAATCTGTGTTAGTGAACACGAGATAATCATCCACCTCACAGGTGTGGCATATCAAGATGCTGATTAGACAGCATGATTATTGCACAGGTGTGCCTTAGGCTGGCCACAATAAATATCGATCAATAAAACCTGTAATATTGGCCAATAACTTAAACTTTGTTGTAACAATAAACTTTGCTTTTTTGTGTGTAACATGCATCAGACAAAAAGTGAACTGTGACTGATATTAACCGGATCATATAGAGAAAGAGCCTCTGTGAGGATGAGAACGGAAGCGGATGATATTAAGGCATTTATCATCTCCATCGTCTCCATAACATCCTGTATCTGCGGACCGGTTTGCTCTGACGATCGTGGCAGCGGTGACGCATCTGTGAGTGTCCGTGAGGCTCGTGTGCTCGTTTACAGCTCTGCAGCTGCTCGGGTTCAGTGTCTCTGCATCCTCACTTAACAAACGCGCCCGCCGCTCTAGGTGAAGGTTATTTATAGTGGAGAATGTCGCCGTGTGTGTGTGTGTGTGTGTGTGTGTGTGTGTGTGTGTGTGTGTGTGTGTGTGTGTGTGTGTGTGTGTGTGTGTGTGTGTGTGTGTGTGTGTGTGTGTGTGTGTGTTGTGTGTGTGTGCGCGTGCGTGCATGCGTGTGTTGTGTGTGTGTTTTGCTGCCTCTGGGTGTCATGGAGAGTCTGTGTCAACAAGGACTCGTCACCGCTGAACCCTGATTGTAGGTGTTGCAGTGAGACCCAAACCTAGTGAAGCACCACAAACCCAACGGCACTAGAAAGTGTGCATGTGAGTGAGTCAGGACTTAATACACATACTCATATAGAACGCTTCTGATCATGAAGTACTACACTATTTTCTGCAACTAAATAGAAAACAATTATAATTTGAAGATTTGCTAAATATTACTGTGCTACACAATACAATATATAACAGTGTTATTATAATTTTTTTTCTAGAATTAAAAATATATATGGTTTTTAACTCTGGATTGGCATTGAAATAAAAATAAATATCGAAGTTGTAATTAAATCTGTACATTTTTTATAATAAAAAATTAAAAATTTGCAACAAAGGTGTAGCATTGAAAGGAAAATAAATTTTAGCTCATTATAAAATACTAAACTATTTTGCTTAATAAATAAAAAATAAAGCACTAAAAACTAAAGTCAGCTGTTTAAAATGCTACAAATACATTTAGGCATCACAACAGAACAATGTGCATCATGAAAAAATGATATTCATATTTGAAATGTGATAAATATTACTTATAACAGTGTTATTCATTAATCAAAATACATTGTTTTTAACAGGTGGTAGAAAAACCGGACGAAAGCCTTAAAATATATCATCTGATCGATGTGTTGAGGTGTGGCAACCGAAGCAGAAGCAGAATAATTGACTTCGGTCTGTTGAATTATTAGAAAAATATGATGCGGCCAAATCCGATGCGGATTTTCTAATAATTCAATGGCTCGTCGTCAATTATTCCTTACATATAAGAATGAGAATAATTTGTTGTTCAAATTAGAGACTGTGGTCATTTACTTTTATGGTGAGATGCCTGCATTGATCTTTGAATCTATTTGCACTAAGTATATGTATCTTGAGTAATCAAACCGGTATCCACATTGCAAATGCAACCAAGAGGCATTGCAAATCAGCCCAAACCACTCAAAGTGGCATATCAAGACCCATTACAGTACGTGCATTGAAACCTGAGTGCATTAAAAGGTTTGAATGATTAGAGGGAAGATATTCCTCCATTGCATCGTGTAAAGTGGTTGACAACATTACTGTAAAGGAACTGTTCGCTCGTAAATGAGCATTTTCATTTCATCATTTACTCACCCTTGTGCGGTTCTGACCCTCTGTTATCTTCCTCCTGTAAAACACAAAATGAGATGTTTGACAGAATGTTTCAGCTGCTCAGACAATGAAAAGTGGAGGATTTCATAAAAAGGCAGTAAAAACATCATGACAGACTATATTCCAAGTGATGTGTAATAGCTTTGTATAAGGAACAGATACAAATTTAAGTCAAGTCTGATGCAAATCTTTAGTTTTAGTCATGTGCTGTAGAACTTTGATTCTATGAATTATTAAAAATGATTAAAAGCACTTACAAAAACATCAATTGGACAGCACTAACATTAAAGGAATATAGTTTAAATATTCTGAATATTTACTCACCCTCAGGCAATCTAAGATGTAGATGAGTTTGTTTCTTCATCAGAACAGATTTGGAGAAATGTAGCATTGCATCACTGATTCACCGATGGATCCTCTGCAGTGAATGGGTGCCGTCAGAATTAGAGTCCAAACAGCTGATAAAAACATCACAATAATCCACACCACTCCAGTTTTGGACTGTTTTCACTTCCAGTCCATCAGTTAATGTCTTCTGAAGTGAAAAGCTGTGTGTTTGTAAGAAACAAATGTATCATTAAGGCATTTTGACTGTAAACTGTTACTTACGGCTAAAATATGAGTCCATAATCAATAATAATGCTTCCTCCAGTGAAAACATCTATCCACTGTTGTCCCTCACATCAAAATCCACCCATATATTTGTTTAGAGCTGTTTTGGCTTGTAACCGGTGCTTGATCTGAGCAGATTTCTCTCCTGATTCAGACGAAAATTAATTTTCCCTGAAGAAAGCAGTAATATGAATAGTTGACATTAGATACATTAGCAACAATTTGAAGTTAAACAGCGTCTTAATGATGCTTTTGTTTCTTCCAAATATGCAGCTTTTCACTTCTCAAGATGTTAATGGATTAATGGTTAATGGAGTCTGATGGACTGGAGTGGTGTGGATTATTGTGATGTTTTTATCAGCTGTTTGGACTCTTATTCTGACGGCACCCATTCACTGCAGAGCATCCATTGATGAGCAAGTGATGTAGTGCTAAATTTCTTCAAATCTGTTCTTATGAAGAAACAAACTCATCTACATCTTGGATGACCAGAGGGTGAGTAAATATTTAAAATTATTCCTTTTTGAGTGAACTATTCCTTTAACTGTAGATTTTAACATGCAAAACAATAATCCCTTTGACACATTCAATTTTAGAATGAAGTGACTTTGGGGGCAAACGAGAAACTAATTATCCATAAACTTGCCAGTATCATAGCAACAAATGGAGGTGCTGGACTCATGTCTGAATATGAATCTCACTTGCTTAGACTGCAGAACTCTATCATTCCTCTGCTATGATTAGAAAACAGCAAACGCGATGTAATTCACATGCTAATGTACATTAGAATCATACTAACCAAACACACACACACACACACACACACACACACACACACACACACACACACACACACACACACACACACACACACACACACACACACACACACACACACACACACACACACACAAACCTGCTGTCATGAATAATTTGTTATGATAGAGCCTTTTGTAATGTTCTATATATCTGCACTATAATGGAATCAACAGCCAGTGTTTACGTCTGTATTGGTCATTTCATTTTCTGTTCAAACCAATTTATGTATCTGGATTTAGTCTTAGTAGGAGAAAATGAAAACTAGATATTGACACTTTTTATCTGCTTTCCATGAATGAGTGCACTTTTCTCTGAAATATTATAACCTCTTCATGTACAACAGCAGATTTTGAATGACATCGATGTGTTTGAGTTCCATGAAGCTTTTGCTGTAAGCATCACCTTCCAGTTTTCCACTGATATGGCGTTACAAATCCTATGTAGAACACTTACTACGTTTAGTAGGGATTGTGTGCGCAAATACTATAGTTGTCTACCTATTTATTTTTTTACAGGGTCAGATCATGGCAAACCTGAAGGCAATGGAATCTGACTGGTTCGGCCAAACATATATGGGCAGAAAAACAAAGGTGGGTGTGAAAGAGTGTTTAGTGATCAACCCAAAGGTTGTGTTCCAAATTCAGGAGACTTGATTCATGAACGATCACCATATTGCCCTTGAGCAGAACACTAAACCTCAGAATACTCCAAGGGGATATACTAGATGTCCCACTGGCTAAGAAATCATCAACTAAACAAAGCATAACTACACCAACTAGGTTTAACAAAGAAAATATGAGTAGCATTTGTCATGCAAGCTCACCATTTCTGAAGCATTGATTTATTGTTGCTAAAAAACACAGGCCTTTGTCATATTTGATAAATGAAATCCAAAACCTCTTTCTTACTAATTTTAGGGATCTGATTCCAAAAATAATGCCTGTTTTGCTCATGTCACAATTTTTCCTGTTTTGCTCGTGTCACATTTTTGCTTCCAACAACCATTTGTAAGGTGAAGAAGTCTTCTATTATACCTTAATCAGCAGAAAAACTGCCACAAAGGCATGATTCCTGTCTTCCTCTGAAACAGGTTACAACTATATGTTTGAATTCTCAGCCCATTTTCAAGTTTATGAATGATTATGAAAACATTATTTTATTCCTAATCCTGATTTCAAGGATATAATTATGGCCAGTGACAGAAGAATATGCAAACATGACCCTGATGTCTTCTGATACATCTGTGGGTGTTTTACTGCATCCACAAATCAATGGAAAATTACAGGTTTTGTGAAAAAAGCTCATTTATTTATAACTTGTGTTTATGTAAAGTTATTTGACATTAAATTAAGTATTTGAACTTCTCTTTCTACTTCTTTGCAGATTGTAAGTTAAATGATACATTTTAAATACTTTTAAATTGAAAAGTGTTTAGTTGAATTTAATTTAAGAATTTTTAAAACTTGGCATTTGACTGCTTTTGTTATTTTAATAAGTGCATTAACGACAATACATACAGTATATAATTTGAAAAATCTTATTTTTATTTTGTGAAAAAAAACTGTACATGATGGAAAGTTTTTATTGGTGTTTTAAAATTAGGCATTATTTGGCAATTTTTTTTAAATACCAGAATTTTTTCTAGATGTAAGCCTGTGAAATATTTAGTAGGAAATCTTGCTTCTCTCTGTTGATGAGATTACTATTTATTAAGCCCCAGTATACTGTTTTTTGCACATCTTATTGTTTTGCACTTTTTATTCCATTGCACATTTCACTCTTATTTCTCTTTTTTTACCATACATATGCTCTTGTGTTGTTACTTTTATATAATTTGTATTTTTATTCTTTTGCACTGTCCACTGAGCGGACCTGATTTCACTTACATTTCACTTCTGATTATACCCTGTATAATTTATTATGTGACAAATAAACAAACCTTGACCTTGATGAGCCACAGTAATGTTGATGATAATGAAAGCTCATGCACATTACTTTGCTGTTTTCTCAGGTTGGTGCCCCTCCGATGGAGAAGTTTAACTCATGGGGAGGTTCTCTGTCTCTTGGACATCCGTTTGCGGCCACCGGCTGTAGACTGGTGACCACCGTCGCTCACAGACTGCAGAAGGAGGGTGGTCAGTACGGCCTGGTGGCAGCGTGTGCCGCTGGAGGACAGGTGCGTGACACGACAGAACCAACAAAACATGTGCTCATGTGGAGTTATCCTTCTAACACTCTCTTGTATGTGTGTTGCAGGGTCATGCTATGGTGATCGAAGCTTATCCTCAGTAGCCTTCATACTTCCACAGACTGTAACACATGCACACAAATACATTCTGTAAATACTAACGTGCCGTAATGCCTTGAAATGTTCATGATTTATTCATTATCTGGAGGTTCTTGATTTGAAATGATGCTTGAGATGTGGATGTTAACGTAGCTTTACTTGAGACGGTGTTAAGGAAAAAAGATCAGAAGATGCTCTACAAGTTAAAAATATGGTATTTTTCCATACTAAATATAGCACTTAAAACAGGTCAGTTTTTATAAAAGGGTAAAATTCACATTTGACTTTGAAATCTATAATTCTATTTTTTTTGTCCTAATTCTAAGCCTTCTAATCTCCAGATAATGCTTTATTTTATCTATGAAGTTAAGAAACGGCATCTCTTCTCGCTGGTTTTGTTTCATATGGCAACATTAGCTGATACATTGACCGTTTATGCCTGTAGCTCTTAAGGATTGTATTGTAAGCAGGACTGATTCTGTATTAACACAAAGACAAAGGTTACGCACTTAAAAACATGTGTGCCTCAGATTCAAGCAAGTGAACCTCTGGAGAACTCGGTGATCGCTTTCTCCGTTTTCTAGCAGTTTGTACAAATAAATATTATTTGAAATTGTCATAAGTTGTATGAAATGCATTTTGTCATACATGTGATTTGTATAAAAATTCTAAGCTTTCAATCACACACACAATATATATATTTAATTATTTATTTTACAATTTTGTGCCAAACTTTGGGACACACCTTTCCTCTCAAGTCTTTCTTAGTACAATTATTTTTTATTACACCCTTGTAGCTATACATATATATTATATGATGCTGAACAGTTCTGTAGTTAGTATTTTTGGTTCTACATTTGAGGCACTTTGTTTCTATGAATATAAAATAATAGTCGCCTATTTTTAATTAGTAATGCTATTGTAATATTACATTCTAGAAATAATAACATAGCCCTCAGTCATAAGCAGAATAAAAGGCGCTCTAGCGACGGATTGCCTCGTGTTGGCGCAGCGTTACGTCACGCGTAGCGCAAATCTTGCGCACATTCATAAGCCGCGCGCTGTTTACCGAGTGTATAATTGTATTCATAAGCACCCAGAGGATCATCCTACTCCGTCGCGAATCCCTTGGTGTGTAAATATGAGCGTTTCAACTCCTCAGAAGATGAACTACAAATATCGCCGTTGGACTGAACCGCAACGGCACCACTTCCCATCTGAACGCCCCCAACCGCGCCGCGCGGTTCCGTTTCATCCCGCCCCCCTTCACGACGCAAGTTGTTTTCCCTCAAATTGCTCGTTTGCCATCATTTCACATTCCGTAAAACGTCGGCTTCATTAAAATATTTTTAAACGAATTAATTCCAATATTTTTCCAAGCAAGCATCACGCCTCTAGCCTACTTCTACATTTGCGTATTAATGTTATTTGTGCAGAAAAGTTTTTAGAGCGCTTTAGATATTTTGAACAGGAGAGAAATGTAGAGAAAAAAATGTTTTTATCCAGATGCAAAAATGGAGTAAAATGTAAATAGCGGTTGCGTGTCGGTTTTTTTGTTTTAACCTTCAAACGTCGTGAACCCGCGAGACGGGCGCCGCAGCGCGCGCTTTGATCAGCCGCGCGCCTTTTATGCCGTTTGACTGGAGAATGCGCGCGGTGCTGTCGGTACAAATCTGCCTCACACTCCTCACCCCGTCAAACGGAGAGATGGAAGTGAAAGAGAGAGAGAGACCGGTGGAGGGAGACACTTTAATCTCGTCCTTCTGCTCGCGCTCGCACCTGCAGAACCTCTCTCGCGCGCTTGAAAGAGGTGCGCGTGCGGCCCCCGCGCGCCTCTACGAGTTTAACGCGCCCTGTTACCGGCTGCCGCTGCGAGGCCATAATAACAAACACAAGCTGTGAAGAGAATATTATACCACTTTAAAAGCCTCCTGCTCAGGCTCTTGGGAACCGAAGGTAATTGTTATATAGGATAAATCTGTATTCTGAATGTTTTGGGGGAATTTTCCGTTAAGTTAGTAAACTGACTGGCAGAGAATATAAAGAAAATTGTTAAGCTCAGATGTTGATTTTGTAGTTTCATGACTCACTTTCTCAATATTTAGTTTGCATTTGTTTTGGCAGGGTTTTTAGCAAAAGTACTATGGTTTTCTGTCAAGTAACTATCAAGTAGCCTATGTAAACAAGTGATTTTATAGACCACCAACATATCTGTCCCTGGACCACAAAACCAGTCATAAGGGTCCATTTTTGTTTAATTGAGATTTATACATAATCTGAAAGCTGAATAAATAATGAATTGTTTGCAAGGATAGGCCAATATTTGGCTGAGATACAACTATTTTAAAATCTGGAATCCGAGGGTGCAAAAAAAAGAAAGAGAAAATCGTTGAAACTATATAAAACATATATATAGATAGTTGTCTAAATTAAGTTCTTCTAATGCATCAATCAAAAGTTAAGTTTTGATATATTTATGGTATGATATTTACAAAATGTCTTCATGGAACATGATCTTTATACTTAATATTCTAATGATTTTTGGCATAAAAGAAAAGTCGGTCATTTTGACCCATACAGTGTATGTTTAGCTATTGCTTCAAGTTGACCCGTGCTACTTATGACTGGTTTTGTGGTCCAGGGTCACATATATGTGCACAGCCTGACTACAGTGTGTGAGTTAGTGGTGTTTGACCATTAAACTAAATTTTTTCAGTGTTTTCCCCTAGAGTCAGTCTCACACAACCCAATAAGCCTTTTGGTACAATTGTCTCAAGACATTTTTGTTCAAGACATTGATTGTGAAAGTTGTTGCTAATTCTAACAGAAATACGTAACTGCAACTATACTGTTGTTATTATAACCTTCTTTTAACTAACTTCTTTTGGTAAGATTTCATATACACTTGATTTTATTAGCCTATAACTTTCGTGGTTACTGAAACATTTGACAACATATTGAAATGTGTATATGGGTCTAAGATATGCATCAAAAGTGATTTTATGTCCATATAAGCACATTAAATATAAGTAAAGTGTCTACTTTTAATTAAACAGAAAACTTGGGAAAAACAACGACAGTATTACACTTGTTGTTTTTATGCTTAAACCCTTTTTCGTCTTTGACCCATATACTTATATATATATAGTATATATTTACTATTTATTATGTGTGTGTTTGCAAAAAGATGCTTAGTTTTAACACCCCAGTTTTGACTTTCTTTGCAGGGATTCCAGTCTTAAATGGACGGGTCTTTTGTTCAACGAGATCGGTTAGTGTGAACTCAAATCAGTTTTTTGTTACACTTAAATGAGGATAGGACTACAAGATAAGCGCTTTGACACTCAACTCACTCATATTTGTGTCCTCGGAGACTATTAGAACAAGATCAGCTCCTTCTTGTTAACAATAAATTACAATAAATGTATTATTAATAATAAATTATTTTAACTAGGCTGTAATTGTTATTATTTTATTTAGTTAATTTGGTTAAAAGCAACGTTTAGATTTAAATTTTCAGTCCAAATCTGCACAGAAAATGCATCAAATGTTCAGATTTAACCTATAAGCAACAAGGCTTAACCAGAATACTGATGAACTTCCTAGTCATTAAAAATCTAGTTTTGCTGTTTGACAGCATTTACACTACTGTTATGATATTAATATTGTTTATACCACTTTTCAAAGTCTGTGACATGTACTGCGTCTCATGCACATTTATTTGCAGTCGATTGTGCATTTTATCCAGTGGTCCTGTACGGTTTATATGTTTGACATACCGCCGTGTTGTGCGCATTGTTTTGTTTAGCTCTTACTTGGGAACTTCCTGTCTTTGGCATGTTTGCCTTAAACACCCCAAGGAGGGAATAAACTATTTTTTTTCCCAACTCTAATTTGTAAATTGCATCGATCGCGGCTGGCAGGAGATATGCCGGTGGATTCATACGGAGCAAAGGATTTATTTCATTTTTAACAGGGCACTGACACAATTCTCATTACTGGACAAAAATCATTAGCAGCTCCACAGCTACATTCAGACAAATCGAGTAACTGTTAATTTTTCCGCCGAGGAGCCATGGGATCCATGTGTGTGTGTGAGAGAGAGAGAGGGAAAGTGAAAAGGGGGGTTGGATCTGGTGTAAAAAAAAATATAATAAATTAAAATGGACGACATGAATTGAGCGCCGAATGTCAAACACTGTCAACAAGATGGCTCTCTGTCACGGGGAGAATTTGAGACATTAACAGCTTCTGTCATTCTGCTGACAAAATGGTAGCAGAGATTTCCCAGGGTGCCGAGATGACTGCTGGCGTTTGTCAACAAGCCGCTGTCAGCGCGGAGAGAGAGAAAGAGCGAGCGGGAGAGAGAAGACATACACAGTGTCACTGACAGCTACCACACCAACATCCCATGAGTCCTCGCCACCCAGAAAGAGTGCGAGGGGAGAAAGACAAGAACGGTTGGAGGAGGAGAAGAGGAAGAGATAGATAGATAGATGGATGGATGGATAGAAGGAGGGGTGCAGGTCTCTGGTGCACCTTTCATATAAAATTGCAGGAGGAAAATGAGCTGTCACTCCAATTCCCAGGATGCTTTGCTGTTTAGCATAAGTGCGCTGTGTGGGCTGCTGTCGGACAGACTGACTCAGGGAGATAATTAACTAAAGCTGCAGTTTTCCTCCTCTCCTTTCCCTCCCTCCGCCAGACGCCTTCTCCAGCACTCATCTGCATTTTTGCCAGAGGCGAGCGGTTAGCACAGGAGCCGGGTGGAGAGAGGGTAAGAAGCCAATTAGTCAGGTGGATGGATGAATGATTGACAGCAGGCTGCTACCTGAGTCCCACTCTACATTAATGCCGCTGTGCTCAAACGTGCGCCTGTTCCCGTGCATGCGCAGGCCCGAGATCGTCCTGCACCGCCACGGCGGCTTTGTGCTCTTCCCGTCCTGTCTGTTTTGCTCTCATCCAAACCCTTTGTGGCAAGTCCGAGTTTTTTGTACCTTCCCCTCTCTCCTCCACCCTCGACGGAGGAGAGCGAAACGGCGTCACGGCTACATTAAGCGCTTCCCCGGATATGTTTGTAGGCATCATTTAGGATGCCAAGGGCCGTGTAACAATCATGTGAGTGCATGGTTTGCGCCTGTGATCTGACAAAAGGTTTCGACCGAATCGATGCAAGGAGACGTCTCTCAACAGTTGGAACTGTTAAATAATGATTCTGATTATTCAGTAGGTCAGATGTACTCTCTTGGTCAGAATTCATGCTGAGATCGAATCCTGGCGTGAGCATAAACTTTCACTGAACCGCAGATGTCCTGCAGAGTTCGGTGTGATACGATACATCTAAATGTATCTCTGGCTCTACCGTCCCAGAGATCATTTCAGCCACATAAATATCAGATGACTCCAGTCCTAATATGGTTAGAATGAAAATAAATATCTATACATTTTCAGGAAAAAAAGGTATAAAATTTGTCACTGGGCCAGTACCTTTTCAAAAGGTACTTGTATGTACCATTTATTTACTAATATGTACACTTTAGGTAATATGATGTATCTTTAAGGTACTAATATTCACCCTGTAGGGGTAAATCAGGTACAAAAGTGTACCTTTTGAAAAAAGATACCACCCCAGTGACAGCTTTTGTACCTTTTTTCCTGAGTGTAGGAACTGGCACAAATGAAAACAACAGTCTGTGTAATAGGTTTTGCTGTCTTAAGGTCTCATGTTGCATCTAATTTTTGACTTTCAGAACTGTTTTCATCTACGTTTACATGCAACCAAATAATCTGCTAATCGGATTAATTAGTAATCAGATTAATGACTCAGTTTGATTTGAAAAGCATCCATTTAATCAGAAATCTATCTAACTGAGCTCGATCTGAGTTGAATTTCAATCCGATTGAAAAGGCAGTGTAGACCTGAAATAATCCAATCAATAAGAAAAGAATAAGCATGTAAATGCTTGAATGCGACTAATTTTTTCAGTCAGATTAAAATACACCTCGCACACATGCACAAATGTGTATGTTTAAATGCATTTTACATCTTATAAACATGCATATATTAATTTACCTCTCACATAATACGAGCTGGTCTGAAATCAGATTGGATTCATTCAGATTGATGAAAATTAGTAATGAAAACATACCTAATGATGGATCAGCTGCATGACTGACACCAAGACAACAATACAGCCCATTGAACAGACTGTAAGTACCATGTGTTCATTCACGTTAAATTCAAGACAGCGTCTACCTGAGGCTTGATTTGTAACCCAAGACTGATGGATGCACAAAAACAATTGCGATTAACAGTAATAGATTTTGATTTGCACTTCATTAATTGATTAAAAACATGTTTAATTTCACGTTTGACATTTTGTAATAAGTTAATGATATTGCATTCGAAGAAAATAAAAAAGGCCCATGTGGTTATATTAGCTTCTGTTATTTGCGTGAATCTACAGTGCATGTAATTTATCTCACTTGGACAACAGTTTATACTTCTATTTATCTATCTCAAATGTCATTAAAATGCACTGTCAATACAAACATGGAAGTCAGTGCATGATGAAATAACTTTCTTGTGGGAAACTTTCTTCATTTATAAATAAGCAACCTATAAAAAGGATTGTTCTCTATAATTTACCGCTAAAAAGGTTTATGTGTTGATGTACCGTTCAGCTGCCATCATCTCTGAAAGTTAGAAATCACATACAGAAGAATACTAGTTATAGTGTGAAATTGATTAATTGCATTAACAAAGTCAACATTTAACCAATCATACATGTTAATGCATTAACTTTAACAGCCCTTGTTTTGTTTAATAAATGTGTTACATAATGTACACCGTGTTTTCAAACAAGACATTTCTAAGCATCCCTTCTGTATGTGAGGTTTCACTCAAAAATGAGGCAATTACTTCAAAAGAGCATTTTTGCTGAGCACAGTGAAGCGTGTCAGCAGAACTGACAGAGCGCAGGTCCGTGTGAGGTCTGGTTCAAAATGGCTGTCAGACAGGGAGACCCGGTGTTTAGTGTCTGTTTATAGACTTTAAGCTAGTGAATGGAGGGAGGAGTGCGGATACTACACCTTAAGGGCATTTTTCCCTCTGGCATTTTACTGGCTGTGGCGTCATACTGCTAGCAGCATCAAAACATCGGCAGTCTCTGTGAGCTGACAAGATGAAGGGAACATTGAGAGGGCCGGTGTGTTTGGTGAGAGCATCACCAGCACAGGAGATACTCAAAGCTGCAATACTGCGCTGGACTGGAAGACAGTTTGGCCATCGACAGACTTTGGAGCTCTTTTTATGTGTGCTTTTGACTGTCAGGTTTTAGAGGCAGATTTGAATAACTGAAGCGCTACGGTATGAGGGAGAGAAATCCCCTAAAGAATAGGCCTGAGTAGAGCGTACAGTCGTGACCTTTGACCCTGACAGGCCGTGTGAGCTATGCTGCACACTAAAATGCCAAGAGCTTAAGTGCAAGTATGACTTTAACAGGATTATAGTTCAAATTTAAACTATAGAAAAAAATGCATTACTTGTAATAAAATGAACATTAACTTTTGAGGTGCAGCTCGTCATATTAATGGAGTGCTTTCACTAGTTAGTAGTAAACTGGTTACTTCACCTGAATATGTTCTTAGATTTATGTTGAATGTAATCTTTGGACTGGAAATATTGATATTTTATTTGTAACCTTTTCTTTTATTTCAGTTAATGTAAAACTAGCGAGCTAAGCCAGTAGTAGGACTGACTGTGTCGTATAAACATGGCTGAAGAGGTGAAAACCGAAGAAGAAGACAAACCGATTCAATGAGTGAGTCGTTTACGCTGGAAATGCTCCGACTGATTCAAAGCTTTTCTAAACTCTGAAACAATTCAATAATTTTGAAGCAAACCGGATTGCGTATCACAAATCATTTGATTCAGATCGGGACTTAAAGAGATAGTTCACCCAAAAATGAAAATTAGCCAAAGATTTACTCATCCCATGCGTGTCTGATTTTCCTCTTTCAGACAAACACATGCTGAGTTATATTCCACATTGTCTTGTCTCTTCCAATCTCTATAATTGCAGTGAATGGTGCCCCTGTTTCTGAATCAGAAAAAAAAGTATCCGTCCATCACAAAACTACTCCACACGGCTCCGGGGTGTTAATAAAGAGGCATAGGATGCCTTGAGGGTGAGTAAATCTTTGGCTAATTTTCATTTTTGGGTGAACTATCCCTTTAAGTGCGGGTTTGCGAATAATTTGATTCAGATCGGTACTTCAGAGCGCATATCACAAATCATTTGATTATTCGAAGTGTGTGCGCAAATCTTTCTATCGCTAATCTTTTTTCTTTTTTATGAAATAGTACAAAGCATCAAACCATAAGGCAGTAGTTATAAAAAACAAAAGAAAGAAAAAGGAAAGAAAGAATACACAAATACAAATCCAACCATGCTTTTAATATAGTAGCCTAAATGTGTAGTAACCAACAACTATTTTTAGTGTAGCAAAACCAAGGTTCATTTGTGGTTAGCCTACCAATCCAAAGAAGACTTCTTTAAAACAGAAAGAAAAGTCTTTTACAAAATGAGATTCGATGAACATTAAAAAAACACCTGACCGAAATATCTCTTTCTTCCTCAGAAACATTTCTCATTTTATTTCGTTTAACTTCATGTATTATAAGTAAAACTAGAAAAATTACAAAAAATCTAAATAAAATTCAAATTAAACTATAAAGATAAAACTACGATGATATTTCAATAATACTAAAAAAACACTTGATTTTGCGATATTTTGTCAGAGTCAGACTGATTTTTATCAGTCCATCAGAAAGCAAAGTCAAGTTTCCAGGCTGCTTCAGTGAGGTTTTTAGCTGGTTAATTTTATATGCATTTACTTTAATTATTTTTGTTATAGAAGTTTGAAGTCATGTATGCCAATTTATCTCTGTCAGTAATGATTCCTCCTCGGTTTCTGTACTGAAGCCAAAACGTGACAAAACAAGCCAAACGGAAACGCTGCACATTTGAGCTGGAAGGTGCTGTTTTTTCTTGATGCATTTTGCTTTCAGATTAAGTTTTCTTCAATTCACCAACTTTCCCTATTTTTTAAAAGAGAAAAGTTGAGGAAATGAAAACATACTGATTTAGCTATTTTTAAAAAGACAAACAAAATGTTATGTCTGTTTTTTTATAGCTCAAATAAGGCTAAAAACGCAACAATTGCTTTTTTACTCCAGCAGTCAGTTGAATAAAATATGCTAAAAGAAGACTGTGAATGCAAGCGGATCACTGACAAGGTGATAAGAGACTGAATTGTCTTATTTATTATTTTACCTGTAATATAATCTGCAAAACAAGATCTGGCTCCAGACGTACGCATGTTTAGATGTTGCTTTCCACAGGCTTCTCTTATCATGTTGTCACTGAATTCCTTAAAGTCTTATTAGAGCTTATTTTATTCATCGTGAAAAATGCATAACTATGTTTAGGCATGTTTCTATTTTTAAAAGCCAAATCTATAAAAAAATCCTGTTATTTTTCATATATAAATTAATGGGCTACTATAGTAACCTGTATTTGTTTTTGCCTCCCAAATAAAGTAAGTGATTATATAAAATATATATATAAATGTACGTATCTCAGTTTCCACAAAATATTAGGCAGCACAACTATTTTTAACACTGATAATAATCAGAAATAGGGATGCTCATATTGACCATTAACCGAAAGTACGACTTTTAACCGATCAATACTATCAGTTAAACGGTTTAAAGTTTTTTTTTATTAAAAGGTTTACTCAGAAGCGCTGCTGGTGCATCATAATTTGAGGATGTGTGAATACAGGTTTTACTGTTGCTCTGTATACTGCTGTTTGCATGTTAAAATAAAATATTTGTTAGTATTTTTAATGTATCATCACAGGTGCGTGTCCCTTCTATTTTTATTAAATGTGAATGTATTATTCTAATCTTATCAGTTAACGGTTAATGTTCAGATAACGAGCAACGGTTGTCGGTCAAGGAAAATTCACTAAAATGAGCATATCCTGTTTCTTGAGCAGAATATCAGAATGTAGGCTATATATGATTTTTAGATTTACCCACATTTAAAAACGTGATTTTTTTGGGAGGTTGTTGGACAGTTTAAATGTCAATTATGTGGCTTTTAAAATAAAATGGCCAGTTTGTGACTTTATACTATGTTTTTGGCGTAACACAGGCATTGGGTCATAGACCTCATCTGTGAAAGATTTTACAGCAACTTCAAATGAAGTTTACCATCTACACATTATCAGGCAGCATGCACAGAGAAGGTGTATGTGAATGAGCATCGCGTCAGGAAAATGAACGAGTGACAGCAGGTTTGCTGTTAATAAGATTTGAATGAAAAGCAGAAGTAGACGAAGAAGCAGCCTTCACGAGGAGCTCTGCTGAGCCTGATTAACAGAAGGAAATGGACAGACAGCAGGGTTTATTTGCTCTGTGACTGCAGAACACAATTGAAAGATGGCAATACTAAAAACACTCGATTTGGTTTCTAACCTTATCTGGCCTGAACGAGACGCCTGTGCGAGTCTAGTCCTTCCCTGTTTGTAGAGAATGTAAAATGATTTTAGATAGCACAACGACACGTGTCATGAGGACGGTGACAGAAGTATAAGGCCAGTAAGAAAGAACGGGGCATTGTTTGTTGTTGAATATGTTGAGGCCAGCATTGGGAGTATAGCCACATAAAATTAACCATGCTACTGTCTTAACTACATTTGTGATGTGACAGCTCATCTCTTTTCAATTTTCAATCTTTTCAATTCAGCAAATATTGCTGAATTGTCTCATTATGTTATCTGTTTTCATCTTACCTCAGCTCACATTCAAGTCGTGCATAGCTCAGCGCCTGTGAACAGTGAATCCCGCCTTCTACACTTTATTGGCTATTTCATACACTTTGACATTGACGAGCACTTTTGAGCTGCTTCACTGAGTCGAAGCACGCAAAATTATTATGTTTTTTTTTTTTCATCTTTATGTACAGTAACAATTTTTTTTTCAGATCGTCTGAGAGTTCTTTGCCATGAGGTGCCATGTTGAACTTCCAGTGACCAGTATGAGAGAGTGAGAGCGATAACACCAAATTGAACACACCTGCTCCCCATTCACACCCGAGACCTTGTAACACTAACGAGTCACATGACACCGGGGAGAGAAAATGGCTAATTGGGCCAATTTGGACATTTTCACTTAGGGGTGTACTCACTTTTGTGGCCAGCGGTTTAGACATTAATGGCTGTGTGTTGAGTTATTTTGAGGGGACAGGACATTTACACTGTTATACAAGCTGTACACTCACTACTTTACATTGTAGCAAAGTGTCTTTTCTTCAGTGTTGTTACATGAAAAGATATAATACAATACTTACAAAAATGTGAGGGGTGTACTCACTTCTGTGAGATACTGTATCTATCTTCCTTCATTGTAGTAATCTCCTTTGTGCCAGTAGTGTAGTTGCCTATATTTGAAGTCTAGCTTCATTTTTGTTAAACTTACAGGCCGTAACCATTATAGATGTTTAGTTGAACACATCCCAGATTGAATGATTATTCAGATCAAGGCATTTTCAGTTACCAATTCTTAAGCTTTTGCTCCCAGATCTTAAATATCTGATTGCATCTTAGGTTTAGTTAAATTATGAGTAGCTTGTGGCCTGGCAAACTAGTTTCAGGCAGGTTCTTCCTCAGCTTTATTTCACTTCTCTGTCCCCATTGTTCTATTGGGTATATTGCCGAATACTAGTACAGGCTTTTTACCACTGTAACTAGGTAACCCCTCAGGACGAGATGTCAGCATCACTGTTTTATTCATGTTTTGTAGCTTTGGATTTACCACCTGAACTTTACGCGCACTAGCATTTGTCTGCTGCTGATGTATTGCAAGGAGGGCAATTTATTTGACATGCAGCTTTCAGAAATGCCTTATTATAGAAAAATATTACAGTAACGTGTATTCTCGCAATATAAACGTGACCTGGAACATGCAATTAAGCAAATAGTCATACATGTGCATTTCTATACTTGAGGATGGATTGCATTTAAGCCAACTGTAAACCGTACCAAACTTCAAAAGTTTTTATGCAAGCTCAGATGCAGCAAAAAAAGCACTTTCACTTCAAACCAAGTAGTTTCCCCAGCACCGCTTGAGATGATTTTATGTGTGAACTGCCGGTTGGTTGTGGTTTATGTTGTACATACGGTATCTGTCAGTAAATGGGAGTTTGAGCCCTGGTAAAGGAGATACAGTCACGAGAGCCGAGAGCTGTGAAAGCCTCCGTCGGGACACGCGCGCACACATACACACACTGTGCTGGGACACGGACACCTGCTCAATAACGAGGGAAAGGGAGGAGAGGATGGAGCGATGGTGGATAGACTAAATCCTTTTTTCCATCATTACCTCAGTCCCGGCCCAGCGATGGCTTCTCTTCAGAACACTCTCTGCCTTCTGCTCGTTTAATTAGTCTCAGAGCTGCTCTGTCTCTCTCACACACACTTTAGCTCTCAAATACACTTCTCCATCACTCCTGTAACCTTGCCGTACTCTGTTAAGTCAAATCCCTTCCTATGTTCCCCACATTTTCTCCATTTCTCTGTCTCCCTTAAGAAGTCACATTATACAGTGTGATCCAAAGGTCTGAGACCATGTTAGAAATCTGGGGATTTTTTTATATGAACCTGGAAATAAACAGATTTAGGTTTTCAAAACCTAAGATTTTAAACAAAGACAAGTTATGACAAAATTAGAAAAACGATATTGAAGATTGGCTGCTATTTGTAGATAGAAATGTAAGTAAACAAGTGTCATGAATGGTCATGTGACTCTTTAGTTGAATATGTTTATCTTTTTTCTGAAGTTCAAGATGATCTTTTGAACATCTCTGATCATGCTGGAAAACATGATCATTTTTAGACATTTTTCAAAAAAAAAATTCACATAAATAAACATGTGGATAATACAATTTGTAATAATTTATTGATTATTTTAACAATAATCAATAAATTCTCTTTACAGTAAATTCTCTTTACTGGCATGATTGTTTTGCATACTGTTTTGGCAAAGCATCATTACAGAAAAAACAATGACCATAAATAATTAGGTGCCAGAAGTATCAGTATTAAAGATAACATTCTCTCTCTCTGTCTCTTCGTGTGTCCCTGTGGTTCTGACCCGTCCGTACCCTCAGTTGAGACGGTTCTGTTCATTCGGAGCATCGTCTGCTCCGGGCCGTCTGACCGTTCACCCCTCATCGCCCGGCCTCCACCTCACTCCACCATCTCTCGAGTTCATCCCTCCATTCGCTGCCATCGCTCTTCACAGCCTTTGTTTTCTCGCTGTAAGAAATGAATAATTTTGTGTTTTGAGCTGTTTTGAATATCTGATGTTTTTAGCATATTATTAGTGCCTGCCGCACAGAGCAAGTGCAGAATGTGAATTTAAATGAGTTTAAAATCTGATCTGAGATCCTGTTTACTGTCGAGCTAAAACATTTAGCGCCTGTGTTTGCTCCGGCACTGCGAGGAAAGTTTGGGTAAATTGTTTAATGTGCAGGGCTGGAGGGAAAAGATCGCGAGCAGAGCGAAAAGCAAACAGAGAGACAGAGCTGCACTCCTTCAGTCTGTCTGTCTCTCCTCTCTGTTCTCTGCGTCTGAAAGAGACGCGCTGGTGTGATAGAGTTCACGCTGACAGCCTGACACCACTCATCTGTCTCCTGAGAGTCAATCATTCCAGACAGGTACCATTACTCAAACACACACACACCAGCCAGAATGTGCACATGAACACACAACGAAGTCGCTCTTTAGCATCTCTCACAATCAAAACAACACCTCACATGTATGTTACACACACATGTAGAAATGCATATGAGTAGATAATCACATCACACACATCTCGGATGTAAATAATGTGATTTACTTCACAACTTCATGAACACACCATTTTATCAAATTAATCTTTTTAGTGGCTCTCTGTGAATGATTCATGGTTTATATGTAGGCAGCTTTCTTAACTATAATGAATTGCAATCATGATCATTTATTCTTCTTCTGACTGTAATAATGAAAGTTTCCCCACAAGAGCAAAAGTGTCTCCAAACCATCGTAAGCTTAAGTACATCGTAGACCCGTTGAAACCAATGGAGCTATGATCAATTTAAGCTTACGACGCTTTTGGGAAACGTAGCCCAGATTAGTATCTCAAGATGAATTTGGGCCTTGTTCATCTTTGAATCGGGATTCTGATGACTTTCCAGAGAATCGTTATCATTGCACCGATATCCATTTGGTATGTTTTGTTTTTGATTATGATGTTAATTTTTGTTGTAACTGTTAAGAAGTAGGCTACAGTGTCATGATGTCCAAGTTAATTTTATTACTATAACCTTTCACTTTATGAGTGCTATCATAATTAAAAAAATCGTTTATGATCACGTGATCCATTCTTATAAAACTTGAAGAAATTGTACCTATTATCTTTAAACCCAACAGGAAATGTTTGTTTCTGCCACACACCTGAAGTAGACTGTACTCAAGAAATAGGCTATATTTAAATATGTAAGCCTATACAGTATAGTATACATTAGTGAAAATTTGCTACAATATTTTTACATTTTGATGTTATATTATCAAAGTAGCATCCCAAAACAATGCATTATGCCTTCATGTATGGTGTTTTCATATATGCCTGTAGGGCAAGACGGTAATGAGCAGGGCATGGTTATGTTCTCTTCCTCATTTTCCCTGTATGGTGTAATTTAGCATGCCTAAAATGATGTATTGATACATCTGCTTAAAAATGAATTAATATGAGATCTCCTTTGTAGATTTTCCGGTGAAACGACTATAAACCGATGTTCTGAACGGTAGAGACAGTATCGGTGCAGCGCACAGGCGCTTCCGCGAGCTTCACCGGGCAGGCCTCACCTGTCTCGAGCCCCGTGCTCTTCTGAAGCTGCAGTGGTTCACGACAGCAGAGGGCGTTACGAGCACACCGTGAACAACCCAACTTGACACATAAAAGTACTGTGGTGTTGACATGGTATTCTGTTAGTAAATGTAGACTAACATGTTTGTGCAAATAGTGTTTTTATCGTTCATATAGACTGGTGAATGACATGTACCATGATAATGCCGTGTTTGTTTTGTTCTATACTTTTGACAGTGGCATGATCGTATTACAATGGCATTCTTTAAGAAATTGGCAAAAAACAAACAATCAGATGGAACCACCATAGTATCTTTCGAAAGGGATGATATCACATTAAAAACATGTTATGTTTTATATAACACATCATATGTGACCCTGGAGCACATACTAGTCTTAAGTAGCACTATAGGTAGACTGTAGCAATAGCCAACAATACATTGAATGGGTCAAAATTATCGATTTTTATTTTATGCCAAAAAATATTAGGAGATTAAGTAAAGATCATGTTCCATTAAGATATTTTTTTACCATAAATATATCAAAACTTAATTTTTGATTAGTAATATGCAATGCTAAGAACTTAATTTGGCCAACTTTAAAGGTGATTTTCTCAGTGTTTTTTTGCCTCCTCAGATTTTAGATATTCAGATAGTTGTATCTCAGCCGAATATTGTCCTATCATAACAAGCGCATACATCAATGGAAAGATTATTTATTCAATTGACCCTGATGACTGGTTTTGTGCTCGCTTATTACAAACACAAGTGTCCTTAATTCTTCGAAATGTTTCTGTTGAATGTAACTCACATTGACATTATGACTGTGTCTATGAATGTATCATAGCCTACAAAAATGATATATGAATATAGTAATCCTAAAATACCATACTCTACGTTTCAGCAGCCATGGTCCTCCGTTACACCTTGGTGTCTTTATCTGTACAATCTGAAATAGGTTACAAGTGAGTTCAGCATTCATAAAGCACAGTTTTATGTGTTAAGCATAAGCGTTCATATATTTAACTTCGCTTCCTGCCTCCAGGTGCAGACAAACACCTGAACATCCTGCGCGCGTACGATACTTTCATTTCAATTAAACGCCTCTCATCATCACATCACGTGACTGAAACCTTTTTACAATCTTTGTTGTTAGTTTGAAATCCAGTGCAGTCAATTCTGCACTTGTTTGTCTTGGCAGCAGAGCCGTGTTCATTAGCGCCGGAGTCAATAGCAGCTCTTTAACGCTTCTCGACTCAGATTAAAGGGTTAGTTTAGCATTCAAAGTCTAACGCGCGGGTCAGGACTCGATGGCTGCCTGGATTACAAGGGTTAACAGGCGACTTAACCGAATCAACTTAACCAGATAATGCAGAGGATTTATTTCCGCCTGATTATTCTAATATGCAGTCTTTAGATGACTGGTGTGAAGACTCTCGCTCTCACGCGCACGCCGCACTAGAAGACCTAAACTTCCCTATTAGCTGCTTCAGTTAAAATGGCATTTGTGCAGTATTTTATCAGGCAGTTGACAAGTGAATTAGAGTTGGCTGTTAGCGCCGTTGAGCTTTATGACAATAGCCTTAGGGTCTCGCTAAAGATCGCTGCACCGCCCTGCTCAGCCCGCGCCGCTGCGCTCAAACCGAAGTGACATGCTGTCATAACAATAGTTTACAAAAACGTGAAGTTCTGCGTTTGGGCAGAAAAAGCCAGGGAGTTTTAACTTCTGCGTCTGTCTCTTGTTTCTCCCTCTCGCGCTCTGACAGTTTCGGTGTTTTTATGTGTGCTAATGCTCCGCGATCACATCTGCCTCCACATACAACGCTAATACTGCTATCGTTATTTGTAAACTGTGCGCGTGTTTATTTGGCCAGAATGGTTCGGGTTGCTTTCACAGAACTGTCTCTCTCTATGACTTGTTGTAAAGGTAAATATAGTGAAATATTGAACAATCCAGCAGCACAAAAAATAGGCTACACGTGCAACGAAAAAAAGTTTTCTATCTCTCACCAACACACAAAATACATCAAAGTATTTTTTCTTTCTTATTGGTATTCTCTGAACGCCTCTGAAGGTACTGAGGTCGCAGTGAGGTCTGTAACCCCTCTCACACACACACACACACACACACACACACACAGACAGACTTACACAGTCCAAATTAATTCACACACTGTCATACACAAAGACAGACAGATGTATTGTATATTGTGAGTATGTGTGTGTGTGTGTGTGTGTGTGTGTGTACCTGGCTGCTCTGTGAAGTCTTTAATGGGATTTTGCCTCGGGCTGTTTTATTAAGATGTTGCTTTCTGCTGCCTGTGCAGCTGACACCATTCCCCCCACCCCAAAGACACACACACACACACACACACACACACACACACACACACACACACACACTCCCCCCAGACCCCACCTCCAAATGCACACACACACACACACACACACACACTCACTCATCCCTCTGAAATTTCTGCCACAGTGCAGTCCTCGTTCTCATTTTGAGGCCTGTGTGTGTGTGTGTGTGTGTGTGTGAGTCAGGGTCGTTATTTCAGTGTGTATTTGTTTCTGAACATCTCAGACAGACTCAGTTTAACTATAACTGTGTAATGTGTTTTGATGGATTAGAGTGTGTCTGTTAAAAAAATATTTAGGCCTAAATTTAAGTTTATTCAAATTGTAGTTTTCACATCAACAAACTAATATACTTTATTTATTTATTTATTTATTTAGTCATTTAGCAGACGCTTTTATCCAAAGCGACTTACAAATGAGGACATTAAAGAAGCAATCAGAAAACGAGTATATAGTAGAAAAAAGAAACCTTGTGTTCGTTTTACAAGAAAAGCTAGCAGTTAGAGAATAAATATGCAATTGATAGAGGGTCAAATGTGTGTTTTTAAATAAAAAATACAGATTAGATCAAATAAAATTAGAATAGAGTGCTAGAGTTAGAAGGTCAAATAAAGATGGAAGAGATGTGTTTTAGCCGTTTCTTGAAGATGAGTAAGGATTTAATGTGTTACAGGTCAGATTTTTGTAATAATAGTAATAAACTGAATTATATTAAATACACAGTATTTATGTAAGGTTTTATGTATGTTTCATCAATACATTCAATGGGTTTCTATTTCATGCATTGTTTCTTAACCCGTTTTATTCATGTATGACTTGAAAAATATACATCATATTAAGATGTATAAATTGTTTGTGTTAAAATGGTGAAATGGAAATTGTAAATAGTTCAATTTTGGCCTAAATATTTTTGTGTTGTGGGTTTATCTGTACTTGGTGATATTTCCTTTATAGGATTTGAGTTAGTCGGTAGTTATTGTATTTGGCTTGTAACAACTTGAATTGAATGTCAAATTTTGTTGTAGAAAGATGAAAATAGTATTTTCTACATATTCCAATAATCTTAAAAATATATATATATTCTGAGCTCGCTTTGTGAATCTTTATTTGGAAAATTATTCATAAATAAATATAAAAAAAAAATGAAAATGAAGTTCACGGGTTGGGAAAGGTTTAGCCAAGTAAACGGACACTGTGTGTCCTCACATGGCATGGACTTCAGATGAAAAAAGCAGCATGTTGTACATGTGAGCATGTGTGTGCATGGCTGCAGTGTCAGGCTGATTGTGCTGTCAGGGTTCGAGATGCTCAATGAGCTTCCTGTTTGTCTCGCTCTGGGCACCATGTTCATCTGCAGACACTGACGGAGTGTCCTGTCTCTCTTCTCTGCTGTATCCCTGAGGCCTGTAGATTGTGCAGAGCATCCTGCATGCAATAGCTTAAAGACACCGGGAGAGACAGTGAGGCCGGAAAGGAAGGGACACGGCAAAGAGTGACAGGAAGATGGAGGAAGAAAAGAAAAGAGTGCATAACAGGAAAAAGTGTTCAGTTAAGCTCTTTCTCTAACACACACACACAGAGCGAGTTTGCTGGACACTGATGCTTTGTGACATCACAGCACTTTGTCTGATATTTTAAATATGAGGTTGAGACCCCGGTCAGGGGTGGAGCCTCAGAACAAACACATATAAATAAGAGAGAGACTACAGAGCGCAATAGTAACCACCATTTTTTAGTGGCTTTGGCTCCAGAAGTATTTTTCACATTCATTTTCTCCATGAGGACTAAACATAATAAACCAGATCAACAAGCTCAGAAACTGACATTACAAACTTTGATTTGATGAAAAAAGTATCATCAATACTCATCCCATATTAGGACTGTGAAAGATGTGATTGAGTCAAAAATGGCAATACGATAAATAAAATCAACTTTGATATTTATTGACTAGTTATTTAAAAAATTCATTATTTGAAAATACATTTTATGAAATTATTCATTTATACTACATATCTATACATTTATATCACCAATATCTGTATATATATATATATATATACATTATCTCTACATATGTACATTGCGTACACACACACACACACACACACACACACACACACACACACACCACACACACACACACACACACACACTGTATATATATATATATATTATTGTTATTACATTTCTTGGGATTAGTTTAACGTTGGTTTTATTTTTAGGGCCAACATCACCATGAGGTAAATGGCTTAGTAAATAAATGAAATGTATTTCAATCATGACAACTCTCGGAGAAGTTTAGCATGATGCTGGATATGATCATGTTAATGTATT
Organism: Gymnocypris eckloni scoliostomus; assembly: GCA_027564155.1. Lineage (NCBI taxonomy): Eukaryota > Metazoa > Chordata > Actinopteri > Cypriniformes > Cyprinidae > Gymnocypris > Gymnocypris eckloni. The sequence continues at coordinate 35,885,449 of CM050412.1, read as the reverse complement.
TGGTCTTGGTGGAATAGATCTGCTGCACATACAGTACTGCTGCACAAATAGCATGTAATATAACCCGTAGCAGATCTATACAGGTGGAGCTGGCGAAGGTGGAGGGCTTCAGAGATACTGTGAAAGTGCGCTGCAGGAATCTCAAGTGAATACTAGCCAGCCATATAAACGAAAGGCATTAAGCTCATCGACTGCATGTCCAGCATGAACCAATCAGCTTGTGCCAAGTCATTTATCTCTCTGAATATCATCAGTTACGTTAACAACCCGCCAGCTTGCGCCATCTAGAGATTCATGACTGAACTATTTATTAGTATTCAAATAGTAATGTCTAAATGAAAATATAACATATGTAAGTGCAATATTTCTGTATTTTCCTATTTTGTTTTTCCTTTTTTTTTTTTTTTTTTTTTATCTTCTGGTATATTATATTATACTTTTTGGGGGATTTTCACTGTACAGGTGAAGGTTGGTAGTTTGGTCCACTAAGGGATGGTTTGTGCAGAGTAAAATAAAATATAAAACTTCATAGCTCAGGGTAAAAACAGTAGAAGCCGATCGAAAGAAAAGCAATCTAGTGCTGTAATAATTCACCTGGGAGAGTTTGGTTGACAGGTTGAGGGGGCGGGACTTGGCCTGACTGACAGTCATTAAATGTCATTAAGAGCAATTAGCAATTAATACAGAAGTTGTTAATCCATGAAACAGGCATACTAATGAGTGTGTGACGGCACACACACACACACACACACAGTGTTGACTGGTGGAGACTCGTCAGAGGAAGAAACATCCGTCGGTATCGATTGTGCTTTAATTTCTGCAGTCAGCCTTAGGCCTCAATCACACACCGCGTTTACAACTAAAGACACACACACACACTACATTCACACAGGAGCTTAGCAGAAACACACACTCATGTGATGTGTCCGATTATTACCGTTATTCAGTCCATTAGTTTCTTTTTGTTTTGTTTTAATCTTGAAAGGAACTGACAAAAACTTTTTTAAGAATTAATTTTTTAGAATTGATGAATAGAGCGTTTAAAAGAACAGCATTTTTGGGAAATAAATCTTTTAAAAATAAATGTGACAAATACATTTCTTAAAAAAAATACAGCACCCAAACTTTTAGAAGGTAGGAATAAAATAATTATGTTATTTAATTCATTATTTATTACTAATATTGCTATTAGTATGTCACCGTGCACATTTAAAGTGAGGGGGTTTTATCATTATGCTTTTTTATTGCTACTTTATACATGCATCATTCAAAAGTTTGGGGTTTCTTTTTGAAATAAATTAATACTTTTATTCACCAAGGACACATTCAATTTATCGAAAGAGACAGTAAAGACATTTATAATGTTAAAAAAGATTTCAGTATACTGATTTCACATACATTCATAAAATTATCCTGACAAAAATATGAAGATAATAAATATGATCATTGACAATAATAAATGTTTTTTATCAGCATATCAGAATGATTTCTGAAGATCATGTGACACTGAAGACTGGAAGAATGATGCTGAAAATACAGCTTTGATCATAGGAATAAATTATATTTTTAAATATATTCAAATCAGAAAACAATTATTTTAAATTCTAATAATATTTCATACTATTAATTGTTTTTACTGTATTTTGATCAACTATATGCAGCCTTGGCGAGCAGAAGAGACTTATTTCAGAAAAAAATATTTTTAACTGTAACGTATATGTGTGTATATACTTATACGTTGCAAAAAATCCATAAAATCTATTCGAGATATCATTTTAAATAGACATTTATGCAATATATTTTTGTGTGCTCTGTATTTTATTTTTTAATGACATAGTTCCTATACATAGAAAGTATACAGACTCACTTAAGAGGTTTTATTTCATATTTCATTTCATTTATTTCATTGGCTCAATGTGTATCCTGCATACTAGCGTACTACTCTTACTATCTATGCCATATAAAGATATTGCAGGAATAGTAGTAGTATGCTTATCCAGTCTCTCTCACTTCATCTCTCTTTCTGCGTCTTTGTCTTCCACTTTGCCTTTCCGCTAGTTTCTGTCAGGATGTGTAAGCGAAAGGGAGGGACGGGAGGAAGAGATGATTACAGCAGCGTAACTTTTGGAGAGCAAAAGGACAGCGAGAGATGTTTCTGAAGCGTTGAAGGAGATACGCACACGAGAGAGGGAGAGGAAGCGAAGGGTCGATTTATCTTATATTGACAGGAGCGGCTTCAAACGATGACCTTGAGGACTAATGAGAGTAAATGAGAGAAATAGTTTTCACTTTTAAAAAGTGAAACTATAATCAAATGGAAGCCTGAAAGATGGACTAATGAGCTTCAGCGATGATGAAAGAGAGAGCGAGGGATACGGACTGATAGAACGAGAGAGAGGGAGGTAGTCATCTAGCAGAGCCTGCAGTGTCAGGCCCTCACTCCTGCCATCTCATTAGCTGACCTGACGACTGCCTGATTAGAATACGTTTGATGAAAATTTCAAGGATCCCCCCCTCCCCAACATTCACATTTTTTTGGTGTGATTTAATAAATATTGCACAACTTTTTTTTCCTGACAGAGAAACTGGGAGGTAATTAATTACGATTAAAGCAGTCTGGACTGAGTTGATTTATCGTCATTATTCGCCCCGAAATCAACAAATATATTCAAAACGTGGAGACCGAAATGGACAAATATTCAGACGCAAACTTGTTGCGCACACACTCGCATGCCAGACATTATTTCACTCAACACAAACTGAACTTGTACACTTCAAAATGAATTGAACATCTTATTTCAAGCTGCAAAGTTTGTTCTAGATGCTTCGTTCTTTGGTGTTTTCATGCCGGTTTGCAAAACATGTTTCTGTGCATTAGTGCCACCAAATGACTAAATCTTATCTGTCATGGTGAAGAAGTAATCTTGCTAGAGTGGATTTGATGTTTGTTTGGTGATTTTCTTGTTGTCGTGGCTTTAGAAACAGTGTTGCTAGTCTTTAATGCTGTTTTCAGTGAAGTGAAACACTAATGTGCCTTTGTACAAATGTTTGAATCAGCTGATTAAAAATCTCATGGAATTAACTGGGCACTTCTTTTCTCTCTTTCAGATATTTCCACATTGCCAAACATTTCAGGCTCCCATAACCATGTGAACCATCGTGATCGGTCTATTATTGTGGTAATAATGTAATCATATTTTACCTTTAAGCAGCATATATTTGTGTGTGTGTGTGTGTGTGTGTGTATATACAGTCATGGCCAAAATATCGGCACCCTTGGTAAATATGATCAAAGATGGCTGTGAAAATTAATCTGCATTAATCCTTTTGATTTTTGATTTACAAAATTCACAAAAATCTAACCTTTCATTGGATAATAAGAATTTAAAATGGGGGGAAATATTATGAAATAAATGTTTTTCTCTAATACACATTGGCCACAATTAATGGCACCCTTTTATTCAATACTTTTTGAAACCTCCATTTGCCGGTTTAACAGCTCTAAATGTTCTCCTATAATGTCTGATGAGGATCGAGAACACCTGACAAGAGATCAGAGATCATTCCTTCATCCAGAATCACTCCAGATCCTTCAGATTCACAGCTCCATGACGGTGCTTCTTCTCTTCAGTTCACTCTCTCATGTTCTACAGGGTTCAGGTCAGAGGACAGGAATGGCCGTCGCAGAAGCTTGCTTTTGTGCTCAGTGACCCATTTTTGTGTTGTTTTTGAGGTTTGTGTTTGGATTATTGCACGGTTGGAAGATCCAAATACTGTTATAAGATTTCTAACAGAGTCAGTCACTTATTGATTTGTTTATCTGTTGGTATTTGATAAAATATATGATGCCATGTGTCTAAACAAGATGTCCAGGACCTTCAGCAGAAATATAGACCCACAACATCAAAAATACAGCAGTATATTTCATTGTACACATGGGCTACTTTTTATCCCTGTGTTCATTAAACCCATCTTGAGTGTTCATCTGACCATAGAAGCCAGTCCCGTTTGAAGTTCCAGTCGTGTCTGATAACTGAATATGCTGGAGTTTGTTTTTGGATGAGCTATAGGAATCATTTTTCATGAAACCCTCTCAAACAACATGTGGTGATTTAGGAGCTCTTTGACTATTAAAGGTTTTCTGACCCCGAGACTCAACTATTTTCTGCAATTCTCCAGCTGTGGTCCTTGAAGAGTCTTTAGCCAATCAAACTCTCCTTCTCACCGTGCATTAGTACGATATAGACACACGTCCTCTTCCAGGCAGTTTCGTAACAGTTTATGTTGATTGGAAATTATTAGTTATTGCTCTGATGGTGGAAATGGACATTTTCACGGCTCAAGCTCTTTTCTTAAAGCCACTTCAATAATTTGTGAAGCTCAATTATCTTTTGCTGCACATCAGAAATATATTCTTTGGTTTGTATCATTGTGATGATGATTAAGGGAGTTTGGGCTTTGTTTTGCCTACTATTTATATTTCTGTGAAACAGGAAGTCATGGTTGAATAATTTCATGTCCATAATCACCCTGGACTGCTCAAAATTGTGAATATGAATAAGAATATAACTTTATAATATACTATTTTACTCATAAAAATTTGTAGGGGTGCCAATAATTGTGTCCAATGTGTATTTGAGAAAACATTTATTTCATAATGATATTTCCCCCCCATTTTAAATAATTATTATCCAATGAAAGGTTAGATTTTTGTTATTTTTGAAAATAAAAGATCCAAAGTATTAACAATGCAGATTCATTTTCACAGACGCCTTTGATCATATTTACCAAGGGTGCCAATATTTTTGGCCATGACTGTATATACGTAGTTTGGGGTCAATATACGATATTAGTACTTTAATTTTAGATATTAAAACTTTTATTAAGCTAAGATGCTTTAAATTGATCAAAAGTGATGGTAAAAACATATGTAATGTAAAACTATATTTCAAATAAACACATTTTTTAACATTCTATTTACAAAAGAATCATGAAAAAAATATCATGGTTTACACAAAATTATTAAGCAGCACAACTGTTTTCAACATTGATAATAATTAGAAATGCTTTTAAATAATACATTAAATTCAATTTAATCAAATAATCAATTAATTCTTATAGTCAACAAGGATGCTGTAAAGCAGGGGTTGGGAGCGTTGATCCTGGAGGGCTGGTGTACTGCAGAGTTTAGCTCCAACCCTAATCAAACACACCTGAAGCAGCTAATCAAGGTCTTCAGGATGCACTTAGGTATTGTTTTCCAGGGTTTTCCAGGGTTTTCCAGGGTTGGAGCTGAACTCTGCAGGAGAGTGGCCCTCCAGGATCAACGTTCCCCACCTCTGATTTAAATTGATCAAAAGTGACTGCAAATACTCTAATTTTATATTTGTATTTTATAATTTATTTAAAATAAATAAAAAATGTTTTTACACTAACATGTAATATTACATATACAAATATATTCAACTAAATATATTTTAATAGATTTTATTTTAATGCATTTAAATATATTCATTAGTTAAATACAGATAACAGAATTAAATATGCATATTAAATTGATCAAAAGTAATAGTAAAAACATTTATAGTGTTAGAAAATATTTATATTTCAAATAAATATTATTATTTTTTTTACTTTCTAGACATTAAAGAATCCTGAAAAAACTATTTTCATGGTTTACACAAACATACGAAGCAGCACAACTGTTTTTAACATTGATAATAATAATAAATGTTTCTTGAGCACCAAATCATTATATTAGAATGATTTCTGAAGAATCATGACACTGAAGACTGGAGTAATGATGCTTCAGCTTTGATCACATAAATAAATTACCTTTACAGTACATTCAAATGGAATACGGTAATTTTAATTGTAATAATATTTCACAATATTACTGTTTCACTGCATTTCTGATCTAATAAATGCAGCCTTGGTGAGCAGAAAAGATTTCTTTCAGAAATATTAGAAAATCTTACTAACCTCATTATAGTAGCATGCATTAATATGAGAGCTTTAAGCTATTTTTTCTTCCGTTTTGTTTGGTCCAGGTATAATGTAGGCCGCTGCTGAGGGTCAACTTGAAAACTACAGGTTGGTGACTTTTTATTTTTCTTCTTTATTTTTAAAGCTGCATCTTTTTCTAATCTTAATTATATGCAGTGACACCGGCTCAACCAATGGCGTGAGTTTGGGGGCGGGGCTTTCTGTTTGCTGACTCTAGCAGTCTTCACCTTTAAATCCATTCATGATCACAAACACTGCGGTTTGTCCACATCAGCATCGCTCAGTCTGTTTCTAGTTCACCTAAATGGTTTGTTTAAGCGGCTGCTCTCAGTAAGCACTCGTTCTCTGGTCCGATTCATTTGTGCAGAGTCAATTCCCAGTGGAAGATCTAGAGGAGCTGTTTGTTGGGCTGAGGAACTGCCCTGTGGCGGCTCTTTGAGAGGTTAAGCTGGAGATTGTCATTGCCCAAGGTGAACTGGCTTTCAGTGGTAACCGGGTGGAAACTAGAAAGACGAGTTCAGGTCAGTTATAAATTATAACAGCTCCGTGTGGCGCCACAAACACACACCAAAACAATTAATAATAGAAAATATTCTCTCTAATTGTTGGGCTTTAATTAATGAGCCATAACCTTTGGAGAGAGGGAAATTATTCATGTATCCGGTCGAAAATATGAATATGCAAATGCCACCCCTGGAGGACAGCACGCAATGACAAACCAATGTCTATATTTTCATATTTTAGTTTGTTTTATTCATCCCCCCGTAGACACAGTCGATACCGAAAACAGCCACAGGTGGTGACGCTAATCCGAACGATCCGACGCTTTTGTGCGTTTTCCCTCACATCTATAAGTCGTAATTAAATCAGGTTCGCATAAAAAAGTTTCCCTACGTGAGACGAGGTTGAAGTTAAAACGTGACCCTTTTCTGGCCTGAGAGGGGCGCGAACAAACTATTTGACACGATACATCCAGCAGCGTACGTTTACACCCGCCGACACACGCTTCTACAAACACGTACTCGCTGTTTACTAATTCATTTACTCTCTGTCTGCGGTGTTAAATACCCGGCCTTGAGAAATCAGACCATCAGCCTCTGAGCAGCAGCAGCTGCAACTAAATGAGTATGCCATTAGCATGTTTTATTTCTTTAGGTGAGGAATTACATTTGAATATTAATTTGACTGCATGTTTAAAGGCAGTGCATACCGGATCTCCATAAATTAGCTTTAATATGTGGATTAGCCCTTTAGCATCATACGCCAGTGCGAGGCAAGAGACAAGACTAGCGTCTGAAGTGAGTGTGTTGCTCGTGACCCGTCAGGCCCTGCTCCCTAAAGCCGTGTATGATCGGAACATAATCACGGTCTGTGCGGCGCTTCTGTCACTGATAGCAATAACGCCTGGGATTCTGTCACAGCTTCAACTTTTCAAAGTGCTTCATGTAGGCATGATTGGTTTTGCATACTGTATTGCCGACACATCTATACACATGCACGAATAAAGTGTCAAAAATAGTAATAATAATTCTTTAAAAATAATGAAGGTTAACATAAGGTTACATTTTCACATGTTTTAATACATTTAATTCAGTGTTATTTTAGTATTGAAATACTGTTATAATTTATTAATATTTAGTCAGTTCTTTATTTTAATATTTTCCGTTTTCATTTATTTTTATTAATTTTTTTATGCTTTTGTCATTTTTAGTATGTGAGTACATCAAGGTGCCTTTGCAACTGAAAAACAAATATAAATGTTATATTATTTTTTTATATTTATTAAATTAAATTATGTTTTTAGTTTAATTACCCTGGTTTATTTGTTTGACATTCTACAAATTAATTCAGAGCTGACTGGAACTGATGTGCAAGTGGCAAAAATATCATGTTTGAAATATTATTTTTCTGTTGAACACACACCAAAAATATATACAGTATTTTGAAAGTCATTGGGCTCCAAACATCATTAAAACATTTTTCAAATATTTTTTTTATATTATTTTATTTCATTTTACGGGAGAATATAAATTCAGAATTCTGCATATAAAGAATGACAGAAATGTTATTTATGGTTGAACTTGTTCTTTAAGTATTTAAATTGGTTGCCAGCACTTATAACAATAAAATAAATGTAAACAAATCAAAGAAAAGAATAATGTAAATAAACAGAATATTTAAGAAGACATTAAAAATTCTATAATATTTTGTTGTGCAAACAACTCTTGAATATGATGATCAAAGCTCGCTCAGAAATGAATTTGGCTGCAACAGATGCACAACTGCCCTCTCTCAGTAACACTTGCATTTGATGTTTTAAAAAGTGAACAAGGTTTGTTTTCTCTTATTTGTCAAAATTTGTCAGGTCATTTTTTTTCTCTCCAAGGACACGCCTACGTCCTAACATGTCTGTGAAAGTGTGCATCATTTGCAAAGCATTATATGCTTTAAGCATTATATTTCTGTTCTGATAAACGTCTTAAAGAGAGCACCATATTCATTAGCATTACATCTGCTGAACGCTATTCACACGTTTGACCTGAAAACATTTTAGCAAATGCTCCAAAATGTACTACTTCTAGATTGAGCTACAGTATGTGCAATTAAAATTACATTTTGTCTATGTTTGATTCTACCTAAAATCATTTTAACTAATTATATACTATAATTATATACTATTCTACAGGGTGAAGTCAGCTAAAATGGGCCATGTTTGGTAAATGACTTATAATACCATCAAATAAGCTATGCATAATATCTAATGATATTCTTATAAATTAGCATGTGGCTCTTAAATATGTGAATATTTTTTAAATATGAAAAAGTATAAAGTTTTAAAACGATGTAAGAGTATCAGCAGGTACCTTCTTGAGCCACGGCACAGCATTCAGGTAAAATGGGCCAATATAAAAGAGAACAACACAGCTAATTTCAGCTTAAATAATTTTATTTTTAACAGTAAATTGACAATAATGTCATTAGTGTGCCATAGTAACACCATAAATGTATTTCATTCAATAGAAAGTTGAATGAATATTTAATTAAACAATGCAATTAAAAATGAACTGATCGTGTTGTATAGGAGTGTGTTTCTGTGCATTGGTGTCTTTTGTGTGCATGTATGCGTGTATGCTTGCATTTTTTTAAAGACTGTTAAGATTTTATATGGATACATATCTGCAGTAGGCCTATAAACCTATTTTCACCCTCAATTTCTGGGTAAAAGTGTGTGTGTGCAGCTCATTTTACTGACATCTTCCTTTCTTTCCCTTTCTCTTCTCTCTTCTTGTCTCTCTGTTTCCTTTCTTTGCTTGTCCTCCTGCCATATTGAGACTGATAAGATGTTGTATGGATACATATCTAGGCCTATAAACCTATTTTCAATGACTAACCCTCAATTACTGTCTAAAAGTGTGTGTATGCAGCCCAATTTAGCTGAAATTGTGTTTCAATGACCATTTTCACAAAAATCTAAGTTTCTTTTATAAATTAATCTTTGTTTTATTTGAAAGAGCATGTCAAAACATTGTTCATAAACCTTTGCTTTGTTGGTAAGCTTACTTATAATTGCTTTAGTACCCTTATTAATGATTAATAACATTTTCTATGTCAGGCTCAATTACCTGACACGCTTCATGTAACACTGCCCTGCCCGCCTTAAACTCAGACCAATAACAATTACTGTTACATGTCAACAAGTGTTGAAGCAACAATGCAAGATCAGTTATTGTGATTTTCTGTAAAAAATAAAGCGATATGATGCCACAACCAGGGGCGTGTTTAGTGTTTGGGGCCCTCAGCAAGTGTTCCCGGAGGGGCCCCCCTCGGTGGATTTTGTGATCGATTCTGGGGTAGGGATGGTATCGTTTACATTTTATCGATACTGATACGATACTTATCAATACAGTTATCCATACTACTCTCTATAATTTGGTGCAAAAATAAATGATGTAAAAAGATGTTGAAAATGTCTAGTTATTTTATTACTGCAGTTCACAAATGCCTCCAAGCAAACAGAAAAAGGCACAAAGTATATTTTTAAATAAAAAGGCCCTTAAAAAAAGAAAGAGAGAGAGATTTCCACAGCATACCACAGCACAACATATTTGACCATCGTGTGCACATGAGCACAACAGAATGTAATGGAGAATTCTGGCATCTCTAGCTATTTTTATTAAAGAAAATTAAAATATTGACTTTCTCAGGGAGCGGGCTTGATTTCTAATAACAGAGAGTCCCTCTCTATGTTTTAGAGGGACTTTTTTATCTCTGTTTTTATCTACATGATAAAAAAAGGCTTCTTTTTAACATGTAGACTTATTTATAGTGATTCTCCAATCAGGATTTTTACAGACATTCATTCAGGTCCTGAGTTTCATTTTTGAAAATGTGGTGAATTCCCCTCTTAGGTTACTCTTGTGGGAGGGAGGATTTTTTTTATTTGAGTGGTGGAGGGGGGAATTTTTAGACCCCCAAAAAAAAAAAAAAACATATATATAATTAAATATTTGACCATGCTGTGTATTTAGTTTTTTTTCAGTGGGAAAATTGTTGAGAGTGCACACTGGAGAGTGCACGAGTTCTGAATAGTTTAAATACTGGCAAACTTCAAAAAGAAATGCAAATGATAAACTTTAGTGATGATGCATGTAAACTGTGACAATTCCTGTGTCAGTCGTGCAGTGTGCAGCTCGTTTATAGTGCAGACGCGATGTGCTGATATGAAGCCATTTGCTCATTTTGAGAGGAAAAGACAGAGAGCTCGCGGAGAACACATGCTGTTTGTAAAATTACACCTCACAGAATGTTTTCTAATAATTTTATAAGTTATTTAATAAAGAAATATTGTTTCTGTGTCTCAGTGGTTAGAGCATTGCGTTAGCAGCGCAAAGGTTGTGGGTTCGATTCCCAGGGAACACACATACTGACAAAAAAATGAATAACCTGAATGCACTGTAAGTCGTTTTGGATAAAAGCGTCTGCTAACTGCATAAATATAAATATGAATTGTACCTCACCTTCAGCATTATAATTAGACAGAGTTTGAGACTGTGCCACTGCATGTCGTGCCAAACCTCTGACTGAAGACAGCTTGAGATCGGTTTATGAGAACAGCTTCTAATTCACCATTAACAGAATACGGAGATAAAACAACGCACGTATCAGTAACAGTATTGTTTGTCCTCAAGGTCCAAAAAAATGCCAGTTCTCAAATCCCATCGGTAAAAATCGCGTTCCGCGGGGGCCCCCCTGGACCGGGGCCCCATGCAATTTGTGGGTTGCGTGGGGCCTAAACACGTTACTGACCACAACCTTATTTGGTTCATTTGACCTGATAGCCCATTTTAGCTGACTTCACCCTAAAAATCTTTTTCTTCAATAAATAAAATATACATATTAGATGAAATGCTTAAGCTTGAAAAAAATACTAAAATAAATCTAAATAGAAATATAAAAATTACAAAACAATTGCCTCAGCAGTTAATTGAAATAAATGTAAGTACTAAAATAGCTATAATTAAAACTGAAATGAAAATAAATTAAAGCTAAATAGAAATATTTAAAAACTAATAAAATGACAAATGCACTACAAATTTACTGAAACTTAAACTAAGATAAAACTGAAATATAAAATAAAAGCTAATAAATAAAATGATAGTATATCAAATAGCACTGATCAGGCTGATAAACACATGTATACTGTACAATATTTAAGTGCTGATGACGTATCTTTTATGACTTTGCTCTCTAAATGAGAATGTGCTTTCAGCAATAGCAAGTCTTAGTAAATGGCTTTGATGTGAACGAAAGAGGCTGTTGTGCATTTAACAAAAAATACTTCTGACATGTTCCAACCCCATCTTCCTGTTTTAATAGGAAATACAGCAATACAAGAAACAAGAATGTGAGTAACTATCAGAGTTTACGTAATCATGGCACCCATTAGCATGCTGGAAACCACAACCTGAGGGGATCACCGTGGTCAAGGGATGAGACAACAAGCGGTAATAGCTTGAAAGGAAGGTATAATTGGTTATAAAGAAAACAAAGCAAAAGAAAGAGGGAGATGAAGAGCGGCAGACAGCAGTAGAGGGAGAGCTGAACTAAGGGATAGGAGATATGTCTGGACGAGTGTGTTAGAACGAGGCCTCGGGCCATTCTGAGAGCGAGAACCGTAACCTGCCTAAGGGAAGAGGGACTAGCCTCTGCTAACACAGGTGAGCACATGCAGTTTTAATACGGCTGCTATAAACATCATTATACACCCTTAGCACTGGCTTCAGAAGTACAAGAGGCTAAATATCTACATTTTTCATGAAGCTTTATGAGCAGCTCATATAAGCATTATACAGACTTTTTGTGGGACTCGATATCTTCAGAACGGCTATACTGTAATTTCTTTTTTCGAATTGTCAATCAAACAAAGATTATTATTGGAGTAGGTTATTTGGAGTATAGACAATTTCTGAGTAGTAAAATAAATCCTACACCAAGTTTTCCATAGTCACTATATCTGTATTTATAAAGACATTTTACTGGGTTTTAATCTCAGGTTGTAGTTTCATGAAATGTGTAAAATTATGTGAAGACTGATTGTTTAAACACTTTGGGTAATGTTGTTTTAACAGGACATTCAACAACAGAGCAAATCAAGCAACACCAAGATTGTGGGTTTGATTCCCTGGAAATCTGGTAGTCTCAGCTTTTAGTTTGCAGCATGCAAATATATAAAATGATGTAATGACTGATAGCTAAAGGACTTGTCTGGTCTGCAGAAAGCAGCTGAACACCTCTGGTGTGACTTTAAATGCAGACCTTGAGCCAAAAATTCATCACCAAACACCAGTGACTTGTACACATGCGTACAGTCATTTCATACACTTCAAAACTCTTGCAACAGAGGTGGAAATACAATTTTTAAGTACATGAATTATGTTTGCATATTTGTTGCCACAGTTTGGAAGTGTCTTTTCTCTTCTAAAGAAGGGGGTGTCCCAGTACTTTTGTCCATATAATGAATGTACAAGTCATTGGTGTTTGGTGATGAGTTTTTGGCTCATTTAAAGTCACACCAGAGGTGTTCAGCTGCTTTCTGCAGACCAGTCAAGTTCTTCCACACTGACTGAATCATCATTTCTCTTTGATTCTTGTCTTATACACAGAGACACTGTCATGTTAGAATAGAAAAGAGTTCTGTCCAAACTGTTGCTATAAAATTAGAAGCACACAATTCCCTAGAATTTCATTATATGCTTAAATATTAAGATTTGTACTCATGGAAATTACTAAAGTAGTCAAACCTTTCATTAGAAGATGGTGACCCAAAAAGACTTTTGGCAATAAACAGGTGGATCTCAATAAATTAGTTTTTAAAACCCACCAATTCACAAAATTGGTGGGTTTGTGTTAAATGTGAGCCAAAATCATCACAATTAAAAGAACCAAAGACTTAAACTACTTCAGTCTGTGTGCATTGAATTAATTTATTACACGAGTTTCACAATTTGAGTTGAATTACTGAAATAAAATAATTTTCCACAACATTCTAATTTATTGAGATGCACCTGTAGTATAGCTTTATTTTTAATTCCATTTTAATACTTCAGTTTAAAATTATTTAAATTTTTGTTTTAAATTAAATTTTATGTTTTAGTTTTTTTCCATTTTTGAGTTTAAATAGTGTTTTTTTTCTGCATAGCTTTAATTTATATTTACTTCCTTTTTAGTTTTAGTAATTTTAGTACTTAAGTTTAAACTTATTTTAGTTATTTAGTTAATTGTACTATGGATATAGTAAAAAAAAAAAACATAATAGAATGTTTTTTTATTTTAAGTTTTTTACTAATATTTATATTTTATTTCAGCTTTATTTCAATTATCAAAAATGTCATATTTGTATTTTTGTTAACAACAACAATTCTGCTCTCCAATCGCTGTTTATTGAATTTCATTGCAGTGTAAGGGAAACGATATTACAGAGATCTCATTAAATTCACACTATGAAATGTGTTGCTGACACGGTCATGTGGCTCATAAATGCATGTTTCTCTGCAGGATGAGCTCTGCGGCTTGGGTTTGTGCGGTGGTTGAGCTGGTAAACCCATGAGGTGAGCAGATCCAAACCCCTGACATGCATGAGTGGTGCTTGTTTATCTACCGATTCGTCTGTGAGCTTTACGAGAGCGTTGTTTGAGGAACGCACTGATTGTGATCTTAAGCAGGTCGTTTTTATGAGATAAACACAGGATTTCCTCAAAAATCTTTCTGAATGTCGATTACAGAGATCTTAAATACTGATGGACAATCCAACGTCAATCCAATCCAAGTGTCTCTGTGAGGAAACCTCAGCTCTCATATGAAGGCCTAAAGAAATCCTCTAATTACTTTAGAAATTAGAAATCTGAAAGTATATGATTTAAAGAAAAACTTAAGCACAAAGCATGTTCTGTAGATGTGAAAAAAATTATTTAGCAGTAAATCCATCCAATGAACACATGCACTCATTATTAAATACATTTACATTTAGCAGACGCTTTTATCCAAAGCGACTTACAGTTAATTCAGGTTATACATTTTTTGTCAGTATGTGTGTTTCCTGGGAATTGAACCCACAACCTTTTGCGCTGCTTACACAATGCTCTACCACTGAGCCACAAGCAACATTAAAGTAATTACTAAAGTAATTGCATCTATTGCTAAGAGTATCTATTGTTAATTAGGTTAAGTAGATTGAATAACCTCCTACACTGAAAAAAGTAGTGTAGAAACATTTTTCATTGCATGTAAATTTTACAACCAATTACAAAGAAACAGCAAATAACAAAAATTGCAGTTAAATACTGAAATAGTGTTTGTGCATTTGTGCAACAGAATTGATGCCATACACTATACAACCTCTCGAGATGAGGTGTGCCTTTACTTTTCAAAGAGATCAGACTGTTGATGCATGTGTTAAAATGTAGAATATTTTGGTAATTTTTATTGTAAAATAATTGGGTTTTACCTGCAAAAATGGTTATAGAGACTTAAAAATGACAATTTTGTCATTTACTCTTCATGTCAAACAAAACTAAACATTAAGACATTTTTCTTGTGTTCCAAGAAAGAAACTTAGCAAGACTTCTCCCCTTTTTTCCTCAGAAGATGTTTAAAGTGTAATGCTAGCATGTGTTTTTATGCACTATATGAAGCGTGTGATATTAGACATTCAGATGCTGCGATTGAGTCAAGGTCTGAACCCTCCCTCGACAGCCGCTCGCTCTGCATATGTCATTATCATAATGAGCATGCACGCATAATTTACAGTTTCTTTAACTTTAATTAACACAAATAATAATATGAATAATAAATAACTGCTTTGAATTTAATATCTGTTTTCTCTTGCTTTGACTTTTTCATCAGCTGTTTACCACTTTTTTGGTCCCGTCTGGCAAAATGCACATCACACGCACCTTTATGTGCTATAGTGCCCTGTTCTCTCCTGCATGTAAGATTTATTCTCACATGTATCTTTAATTCGTCCATCAGAGCGGAGTGCTGTTTGAGTTGAGAGCGAGGCAGGCGGCTCAAAGCAGACGTGTCAAACCAAAGTAACAACCTTAAAAAACGATTTCTCATCAAATTAGGCTGCAGTCCTGTGTCCCACAGCACCTCAAATAAAAAGCAACTATCAATTATGGATATGACCCTCCTTTCTGACTGGAGTTATATATATGTGTGTGTGTGTAGCATTTAGACACTCTCTCGCTCATATTAGCTGCAGCTCCTCCCAGGTGTGCTGCTGAACATTTAATGACGTCCTCAGGGCAAAACACTTAAGGGTTAACCAGCCCGCACCAGCCCAGAAATACACACACACACACACACACACGCGCGGGCACACACACAAACAAACTCCTTTAGACACAAATTGACCCCTGTAGCTTCCTTGGGTCAGTTTTCCCTGGATTGGATATCGGTATGAAATCGTTCTCAACCACAGTCTCCATAACCCAAGCCTTAATGGATAAACAAGACGGTTATTTTCTGGTGGTGCGGTGAATGTGGATCGCACTCATGGCTGGTTACTTGTGTAAAGCTGTATTTACTGTAGTAAAGGGACAGATGACACTGTGATTGGCTGTGTGGGATAAAATAAAGTTTAGACCATTTTGGGTGTTTACTACTATTAAGTACATTTTCATTCCACGTTATCTTAATAGGCAAAATAAAATATAAAAATCACAATTTCACAATTGCAATATTATTAATTGGTTTCTTGTATAATAAAAAAGGTCATGAATTGTAAATAATTTCAGTGCTTCTAAGATGTCATTTATTAAATATTTTTTTTTCCTGTTTAATTAAAAATATATATATTTAATAGAATCTATATAATTGTAAAATTGATTACAAGTTTAAGTTTCAATTAAAAGATTATCCTGTGCTCTCAATATCACTTTCCATTCTGTTTTCTCTTTTCAGTGTTTTGTCAAATTCCTCCAACAAACCAAAAACGTGACATCATTTTAGAATGACATCATCCTACAGGAAGTGACATCATTCTGGAGGGAACTCAGCAGCAGCACAAGCATCTGTGAGTATTCGTGATTTATTTGATGAGTTATGTTGTGTTTTTCTTTGCTTTTTTTGATATTCGGTTTGTCTCACTTGCAATAGTGCTTGGTACAATCAAAATGTCAAAAGCTGGTTAAAAATCAGTTATTAAGTTGACTTCTACAGTCATTGAATAATTTCTAGACAACTGATAACTTTTAGTTATATTAGTCAATTATTCATTTAGAAACTTTATTAGTTTTAAGTGGACTAACTTTACTTATTAGTCAATTCGTTTTAATTAATAGTCAATTAATTTTAAGTCTTTTTGCTACTTAATCTACTTTGTTGAAATGAGCTAATTCAACAGAATTTATGAACATTTTGTCACAATTTCTCTGTTTATTCTACTTGTATTAACAGATCAGCAAAAAAATATAAATTTTACATTTACACTAATATGAAGTGTTTAATATGTTTTTGAGTATAAGGCCTGTCAGTGTTTATTGTTCAGAGATTTAGAGTTCATGATTTAGATGAGTTTGTTTATGAGTTTTAGTGCTCGGGCTGTTATGGGTTATTTTTTGCTTACATGCTTTTCATATATTGAGAAAATATTTGTAAAATGTGCCATTGCTATCTAGGAGTTTAAGACTATGATTTTATTGTGTATAATTCATATTTCCACTAAACAAGGTTTTTAAACATTTTAAAACTTTATTGTATAAAATGAGCTGTGTAACTCAAATTAAGCAAGCTGAAGTTTTTATTTGATTTTATTTGATTTTATGAAATGAATGGCCCAACTGGTTTAGATATGCTATGTTGGTCTGTTACTGGCAGAAGTTAGTCTAGATGGTTATTACATGCTGGATTTAAGTGCTCTTTTAGGCTGGTCACTAGCTGCTGTATCTCAGCCGACTGAAGCATTACAGTAGCTGATTCGACACTGATTCTCTTAGACATAAACAGACCGTACAAGCTGATCTTAGTCTCTGTCGTGCATTTTTCAAACTTCACCAGTTTTCAGGTTTTTATAAACATCTGCATCAGGGGTCCCACGAGGGCATGGACGTCCAGGAAAGACCAGAACACACACATTTATACACACACTCCGCTCGGCGTCGACGCCCCCCTCTCCATGCTTCCTTCCGCCTGAGTTTCCATAGCAGCATGCAGTGGCCAATCAGATGGCAGGGCCGTAGCACAGACTGGCAGATTTGAGCGGCTGACGCTGACACGGCCCGTCACCGTGGAAACCCCCCCAGGCACTGTAGCAGTGGGGTGTGTGTGTGTGTGTGTGTTGTCTGGGTGAGCTGGATGCTAAATGGCCTGCTGTCTGTCAGAGCGTACCCATCATCCTTTGCATGAGTTCAGTCTTTTTAGTGTCTCGATGAGTGTCTGAGTGATATTTCACATAGCGAATGATATTTGTGTAAGTAGTTGTGAATCATTGTGTAAATGTGTCGAGGTCTGTCTGGGAAAAAATCTATCTCTATGTTTATGTGTTTGATTTATTGGTGAATCTCGTGAAAGCTGTTGTGTCAAGATCATGTCCAGCTCATGTTTCCCCAAAATCCAAAGAAATGATAAATAATGTGATTATTTTAAGGACCATTCAGGTCAATATTTACATAAGAGTTAAACCTATATATTTATAATATTTTATCATTTATATTTTTATATTATTATTAGTCGTAGTATTACAGTATTGGACTGTAATTCCGGTAAGTATTGTCATGATATATATATATATATATGTATATGTATGTACACACACACACACACACACACACACACACACACACACACACACACACACACACACACACACAAACACATATACATACAAATATAGAGAGAAAGAGAGAATAGCATTATTATTATTATTACTACACTTTACTGGACTGTAATTCAGGTAAATATTTTTATATTTTTAATGTAAAATATATATGCATTAATCTATAATTATAATAATTTTTATTTTTAAATCATGCTACAATATTTTGGACTATAGTAAAAAATAATTAGAATCTGATTACAGTCACCATGAGAATAATGGAAATAAAGTGAAAAAATTATGGAATTAGACTTTTTACTTTTAATTGTATAAGCACACTTTACATTTTAAGTACATTTTACATTTTAGTGCAAAAATAAAATATCATTACTGTACTTAAGAAACAAAAATGTGATTATATAAGTGTTTATACACCATGGTATTGTTTGTCATAATTGCTTTAAGCGATTAAAACATTATATATATATATAATGTTTTAATCGCTTAAAGTAATTACGACAAACCTATATATATATATATATATATATGTGTGTGTATATATATATGTGTGTGTGCGTGTATATATATATATATGGTGTAACAGAATCTAATGAAATCTAGAAAAATGTGACCAGAAAATCAAAAGTCAAATATCCAGATGCCTTATAGCGAAGAGAATTGGGGTCGAAGTGTGCTTAATTGTCATGAAAAATAGTGTCACAAATTTTAATGGTCCTAAAAACAAGCTTCATTTTATTTATAAAAAAGTTCATTTCTCACCATTTTTTTTATGTTGAGCTGAAATGTGACCTGGATAGGGTTTCATGAGATTCACGGGTCTATATACATGTATGTATGAGTGTGTGTGTGTGTGCGGGGGTCTCGAGTTGTCAATAATGTCAGATTTTGAGCTGATCGAGACACCGCTCTGTATATACACGGCTCTCGTCTCTCTGCCAGCATGACTCTCGGTTCATCCTGTCTCTCTGTCATTCTCTATACGTCTCCTCAGCTCTATACGGTCACTCTACATCCGTCTGCAGAGCGCAGCTCGCCTGCATTAATTCAACTCGGCTTCATTAAACCGGACCACTGGAGAATTAGAGTCATGCGCTGTGTGAGGAACACTGAATTAGTGTTTGCATTTATGTGAGGATTGAGAAAATAATTCATGTGGATACAGTAGGAATGTGTGCTTGTGTGTGTGTGTGTTTGGCTCTTGGCAGCTCATTACAGCTCAGCATGTAATTGGCCAGACAGGTTGCCCCAAGGAACCCTGGGAACAGAGCTGGGGGGCAGGAAATGAGCAGTGACCGCAGCAGACTACTCCAAACCTCAGTGTGTGTGTGTGTCATGACCGCGCTGTTAATATATGGTTAGCGTTAACGGCCGCCGCAGTGACCACTAACAGATGCGTACACATCATCCTGCCTTACTACACACACACACGCACACACACACACACACACACACACACACACACAGTTTTTGATTGACCGAGTGCTAGAAATCAATAGAAATCAAATAATGCATTTCTTAAATTGATCAAAAGCGACAGTAAATATATTTAGAATGTTATAAAAGATTTGATTCATGAAAGAATGCATCACAGGTTCCACAAAAATATTAACCCAGTAAAGTATGTGTCATATTTGATAGTGCATATGCAGAGTGATAGGCATCACTTTTGAGGTGGTTTATTTGTGATGGAGAGCAATATTGTATATCACAGTATGCTGAATATTGCGTTTGTTATGTCATGAAAAGGCTTTAGGGTCATTCATACTGACAGCGATTTGCAGCGACAAAACCACCAGAAGTCATTCGGTTTCAGAGAGCTGGCGGTTTGAGGCGACGTGAGCGACAGCCATTGTTAGCGACAACAAAGCTGAACAGAGTTGAACTTTTAAGCAAATAGATGGTGATGAGATGTGACAACTCTAAATGAGAGTTCACATGATGCAGTTGAGAAGGAATGGCTTCTTAAAACCAGTAAAGTGATTCAGAAACCTCCTAGAATTGAATCATTGCCAAATAGCTTTTATAAAAAAATGTTTTGTCTTGATTTTCTTTTTTTTTACCAAGTCTGCTTGATTGTGATTTTGTAAAAAGCTTTTTAGATTGTTGTAGAAGAAGGCTTTAGCTGCAATGCATCGTAAAGTGTAAAAGTTTGGGGTTTCCACATTTCCAAATATTTTATTTCAAATAAATGCTGTTCTTTTTAACTTTTTATTAATCAGAGAATCCTGAAAAAAGCGGCACAACTGTTTTCAACATTGATAATAATACATGTATCATGAGCATCAAATCAGCATTTTAGAATGATCTCTGAAAGATCATGTGACACTGAAGACTGGAGTAATGATGCTGAAAATTCAGTTGCGCATCAAAGGAATAAATTGCATTTAAAAATATATTACAATAGAAAACTTGAATTTTAGATTGCAATAATATTTCACAATTGTACTGCATTTCTGATTCAATAAATGCAGCCTTGGTGAACAGAAGAGACTTCTTTAAAAACATTAAATCTCTTACGAACCCAAACCTTTGCACAGCCGTGTATATTTGTTGGTGAATCTTATAAACATCTGGATCATAGTTCACCCCAAAAATTTGAATTGAAGCAATTAGAAATTAGATTTTGCGTAAAGAAAATGAGGCCTATTTGTACAGTTTTTTGCACTGATATTATTTTCATGACAGTCAAGTAGATTAAAATCTCATTATTGTAGTGCAAAGCTCTCATTTTCATTTCTGTAATACAGTATTAAAAAATATCCTGTTTGGACACATTTACATAAAAAATCAGCATAATTTAGGGCAGTAAAAAAAAATGAAATAATGCATATTTTTTCCCCATTACATTAATGATAATGAGATTTTTTTTCACATTAAGTAAATGAAAATTGCTCTTTTTAGTATTACAGTAATTGTTCAGATTGTTTGCTCTGAATTATGACATTAGGCCCAGTTGACACACGCAGGCGAGGACTGGTCATTAGGAGCACCGGGACGTTTCCCGGTGGCCTGGCGGCTGAGTTGGCCCGCTGCCCTGTGTGTTTTTTTTTGCCTTCCCAATGTGCCAAAGGGATAATTTCCGATTGGGGAATTCCCTAATAAATCTAAAAACAAATCATAAATGGGTTAGTCTTGACTGGCAGCGCCGAGCTTCACGTCTGTTCCTCTGTCAAACGGTCGATGTGCAGGACTCGAGGAAATGTAGCGAAATTACTAACCTGTTCAGAGCTTCATCTGTAATACGCTACTGTAGGTTTGTCTTTATTAACCTAGTTGAGTATTAAACTGCTAGCACCTGTTAGGGTACCTCATTATTTACATCAGTCAGAATACAGTGTTAAAGAACATCATCGATTGAAAAGGTCCATTAATACCTTTAGCAGGCAGATATTCACATGGATTTATTGTAGAGAAAGGGATGGAGCTAGAGCAAACAGCAACACACAAATATCAGTCAGCCCAAAATATAACAGTGTGTTCAGTATTAGGATTTTCAGTGAACTAATTTTGGCATTTAGGAGCTTTAGAATTTTTTTTATACATTTGTATGAATTAAATATTTGTTAAATGTTGGGTATTTAAGTCATTTTAAGAGAAATGACAACATTATGTGCAAACAAATTGCAATGAGGTGGTTGTTTTGCAACAAGGTGAACACAGTTCTGTTAATACCAGTAGATCTGCTGGTGAAGAAGTGACCGAGATATTGGAGGAAAGCAGGAAAAGTGAAGGTGCAGTTCAAAAGAGAACCTTTATTTACTCTCCACGGCCCTGACTAAAGACTTAGACACTTTTATGTGATGGTCATACAAATAGGCTAATAGGGTTGTCCATGTTTCAGAATTTGTTGTGGGTGTATGGGATGGGATGGCCTGGATGAGTGTGAGATTTCCCGGCCTGAACATTTGTCCCAGGACACAAGCTAACCTCTTGTGGACTATTTCATTTCTTTGTTTAGCATGTATGTTTTGGGCTATATTGCAGTGCCACTTATTAATGTTGACAGTGCATCATGTTGTTAGTTTTCGTACAGAAGCTAGTCTGAATAACTGTGCTAATAATGACACACCGTGCTTAAGTTTCAGTTATGTGTAAGTGTTCAGATGTGAGGAAGATGTTGAACGATCTGAGAGGTCATGAAAACGATCAGAGTTGTACTACTGATTTAGTTGTTTTCTTTCTTGCTTTGAAATCCGTTTAAAGTGCTCTGAATCGCCTTCAGGCATGTGATATGAAGGTCAGGGAGGCGGAGAACTGAAAACAACCGAAAAACTTACAATAAACCAATGTCAGCTCTTTAGAAAGTGTTATGAAGAGTCTTTGGTTTATTGCAGGTCATTATTAAACCGCTTCTAATTAGCTGGTCTGTTTATGTCTCGCACTGAAACGGAGAGTGACGTGTGAAGTTATGTGGCGGTGAGAATGAGATGATAGCGCCGCTGAGAGACCGCGGAGGGTGACGGCTTCACATTTAATGAAGTTGAACGGCTCTCGCCCCGGGTCATTTGACTGGGTCATTGTGCTCGTATGTTAATGTGGTTAATTAATGGGAGTGTGAGAGGAGCTGCTCTCCTGTGTGTGTATGTGTGTGGGATATATATCCTGGGGCAATGAGGTCGAGCTGTAGTTTTGGGAATGACTGGTGGTGAGTAGTTAAACTCAGGTAGAGTCTTGAATTAAATTAATGCGTGTGTGTGTGTGTGTGTGTGTGTGTGTCCTTACCTTCTGGTAATGAGAGTTCCAGTTTTCAACAGTGTGCATTATTAGAATTCAATCCAGGAAAAAAATAATACTTTTTAAAGTGAAACACTTTAAATGATTTTTAAATGTATGTATTTATTTTTATGTTTTCATATTTAAAAAATATTTATCCGTATTTTAGAAATACGTTTAATACTTTACTTTAATTTTATTTTGGTTTTGTTCAGTCATTAGTTTCTTGGCCAGTTGAAAAGATCTTAAAGAAAAACACTTTTTAAATTATTTTAAATGTATGAATTATATTTTTTATATATGTATATTTAAGTAATATAATAATAGTAATAAATAATATTTTCAATAATATTTAGAAATATATTTAATACTTTAATTTGATTTGATTTTTATTCAGTTCTTGGTTTATTGGTTATGAAAAAGCATCTCAAGTAGAATACTTTTTAAGTATAAACTACGTTTTAATATTTATGGAAAAAGTATATAATACTTTTATGAGCATATTTTCTAGCATATTATATAGCACATTGGCTATATATATTTTTAAATAATATCTTTTATATTAATATTTTCTCAAATAAAAATTATATATATATATATATATATAATTATAATCTGTTTATGGGCTAAAATGAATGTTAAAATGTATTTTATATAAATATTAATTACATTTAATTATTATATTAATTACATTATATTTTACAAATAGACATTTTTTTGTAAATATTTGTTATACTTAGTTTTATTTAATTTAATGTTATGTCAATCTTTAGTTTACTAGCCAAAAATAGAAATCTACTTATATTATATCTATATTTTGTAAATATTTGTAATACTTGAACTTGTAAGCACTGAGAACAATGCGCTTGTTCACATCGATGTTTAAACATGAGGAGATAATACTTGACTACCCTGATCCAAAAAACCTTGGGTTTAGTCAAATATATTGATCTATACAGAGGTTCATATGTCAATTTAAGTAGGTCTCTAGTGTATTTAGTAAACGAGTAAATGTATTTAAAGCCAAAGTGTGTCTTTTATTATCAGTAAACTGAATTGTAAAAATAATGGGATTGTTTTCAAACAGGTTTACAGAAACTTCCCTCCTTCATTTACTGGTCAACAAAACAGATAATCTCATGCCACTGGCATATTCTGCTTTAACCTGGAACAGAACAGAGCATTTAATAGCAAAACATACGCATTTCAGCTTTTAAGGAAGCAGGTGTGTGAAATACCCACACACATGTACTTTTAGCTCATATTGCCAAATTCATCACAATTTAGATGCACCCCAAAAACACACACAAACACATGACCTGTCTCGAGTCTGCTAATATTGCTAAGTGTTGTACAAAAATCCACTTTCCATGTGTCCGCACAGACGCTTCGGGCAGAATCGTTGTGCGCGTGTGTGTGGGAGACAGATGTGGAGTGACAGGTTGGGTAGATTGGCCCATGAGCAGTAGTCGCCTGTGGCACTGACATCACACATACATACAACATGCCCAGCCTGACTGTGGGCGATTGTGTGTGTCGAGTGGGAAGATTCGCCACAGCACCAAAAAAAACACATAATGAAACCTGACACTGCTGTCGGGGAGACGGGTGAGCCTGAGCCTGAGCCTGACCCACCCACCAGCACACTGTAAAGCTTAGAGGGAGGGGCCTCAGATAGACCCTCCCATCCCACTATAAGGCTGAAGGGGGGCGGGGTCAATTAGACCCACCCACCAGCAGACTGTATGCTGAAAGGGAGGGGCCTTACTTAGACCCACCCACTGACACACTGTTCCAAACAATGAAATCCAGCTCGGTCGGGTTCAATGCATGTTTGGTTTGTAGCTGAACTATATGGAGAGGTTTCTATTTTAGTCTAGCACGCTTAATCTGACTCCAATTTCAAGTGATCATTAAATATCACGGACACTTCTTAATTATCATATTAACTGATCACAGATATCGATTATACATTAATTTAGATATTTGATTATTCTGGAAACCCAAACTTTCAAAATCGCTGTTCCTTTGAAGCAACTAAGCCTCATTGCTTTTATAGAGTGGCTATATACCTTAAGTGAGCAGGTTCATGCACGCACTCATAACATTCTCTCTGTCTCTCTCTCTCTCTCTCTGTGTAAATAAATGATTAATGCAGTCAGAAAGTCCCTCATTGTGTTCCCCATGGTTCATCCATTGGTGCTTTGGTATGACAGAATCCTGAAAACAGGTTTGTGGAAATAACACTACCATAATTTGCACTTGAAGAATTATCTTCTGAAGAGATCAGAATTAAGTCAAATATAATGTATATTATGAGTCAGTATTATGCCAATTGTTCATAAACTTTCATAACTGGTAAATCATATTGTGAATATGGCAAAACATCAAATTCTCAAAGATTTAATCAAGAGTGAAATGCATACCAGAACTTAGAAAATACATATTCGTATGGAGTTTAGACACACAATTTAACTAAGGGCGGGTCTGGCTACAGAAGCAAGAAGTAGGTTTTGGCTTCAGTATACCCAGATAACAAAGACAAAGAAATATAAGATGAAAGGGGAAAAACCCACCCACAAGATATACTGTAACACTTGTGACCTATAGATATTCAGACCCAGACCAGCGGAGAGGGAGGGACTTAGACCCACCAATGACACAAGGAGATAAGCTTGATCAGTCCAAACAATGAAATCCAGCGGCCTGGTCGAAGGTTCAATGCATGTTTGGTCTTTTACTTGCGCCTCTGAATTTATCTGGATTTAGTTTCTATTTTAGTCTAGCTCCTTGCTTAATCTGACTCCAATTTCAAGTGATCATTAAATATAGGCAATATTCTTAATTATCTGAACTAAAGCAATGGGATCTTATAAGACTTTAGACTTGCTTATGAGATCCACAAGAATTGTCATTTTGGACTTATCTTATTTCTTTATTGAGAGTGAAACAGTAAAAGACCGAATTGAAGTTGATTCATAAGAAGAGCAAGTTATTATATTGTGATTTAAGTTTAGAAATTCTAAACTTACTTTCAGAACAGAGGGGCTATATTAATAAGTGACCTGGCATACATAACAAAATGTATTTTTCCTATAACCACGTTGACTTCATTGTAAAGTCAGTGACAGTCAGAAAGTCCCTCAAAATTGTGTTTTGAATGGTTCATCCATTGGTGCTTTAGTGATTCTGCTGTTTTTTGAACACAGGTTTGTGGATAATAAAGCAAGTGAAATATGCCATTGACTTGTTACATTGAAGAGATCTTTAATAAGTCATATATAACATTTTATTATGAGTGCCAGGATTGTATTATGCCAATTGCATAGCCAACGCTTTTTCAAAGATGTCAAATCATATCAATACAAAACATCAAATTCTCAAAGATTTAATCCATGTTTTAATATTCCTCTGATCGTAGAACTTAGATGGATGCACAAGGCTTTTGTTTAGACACACTGTGATCTTTGACAACTAAGGGCTTATTCTGGTTGAAATAGTATTGGGTTAAACTTGGCAGTGGGTGGAGTCATATAACAAAACAAAAAATATTCACGTAATATATATATATAGTACATAATAAACTGGCTGTTTTGTTTTTTCTGAAACAAGTAGAACTTATCATGTTTCCTAGTCTGCAAAGATGGATAAACATTACACACCTCCGGAACAGAACAGCACCTTTAAATAAAAAGTGTTTGATCTTTCTCATAATATAAGTGACTACTGTGGAATTGAGACCAGTTTAAAAGCCCTGTCACAGCATCACTGGGAATGATACCAAACATACACAAGGGAAAAATCAACATTCACAAGATATACTGTAACAGACGGCCAATTTGCACTTCTAAGCATCTGCCTTAAACCACTGTGTGTATGTGTGCGTATTTTTAAACACCATTTCATGAAGCAGAAAATGTACCTGTTAACCTGTTTGTTCTCAAAGATCTCTCTCCGGATTAGTTTTAGCTTTAATGCATGGCATCCGATCGTGTGAGATTCAGATATCAGCTGCTGCTTTATTAAGAAATAAATTAACTCCTTGCACACTGTATCTAAGAACTAAAGCAATGTGATCTTATAAGACTTTAGACTTGCTTATGAGATCCACAAGAATTGTCATTTTGGACTTATCTTATTTCTTTATTGAGAGTGAAACAGTGTCATTCTAATTCATCGTTGATTCATGCAAAATACTAAAGGGTTATTATATTGTGTTTTTAAGCTTTCCACCCATTTTTCTTTAATAGGGGTATTAAGCTAAGACATCAAAAAGATGCAAAAGCAGCATAAAAGAATCATAAATGGTTTATGATTCATGTTGACTTCATTTGTCATGCAGGAATTTTAATAGGGCCTCAAAACCGTTTTGAATGAACTATTTTTCTTAGTGATTCTGAAAATGACCTTTCATGCAGTGTGGATAATAAAGCAAGTGAAATAAACATGCCATTGCAAACTTGTTAAATCTGAAAGGTGCACCTTGTATAAAGTTATTGTCTCTCAAACACGAAGAACAGTCGATTGAATCATTGATGCAGCAAAGTCGTTTTTGACAATGGTAAGCGACAAACTATACAAAGCAAGTTGATGAACATTTATTGTCCATTTGTTAATATTCCTCTGGGAAAACAAGAGCTTTTAGATGGATGCCAAATGCCAATTTTGTTCTTTGTAGAAGGTGCTGTGATCTTTGACAACTGGTAACATGGATTGTTGAAATACTATTGGGTTAAACTGGCAGTGGGTGGAGTCATATTGACTAAAACAAAAACACGAACCGACACGAAATATATATAGTAGAATAAACTGGCTGTTGGGTTGTTTTTCGGGGAAACAAGTAGAACTTATCATGTTTTCTAGTCTGCAAATATGGTATTTTACTTAATAAAATGACATACAGCACCTTTAAATGAAAAGAGAGCGAGGCAGAAGTTGCATGGTAGTGTGAAACTCGTATTTATTTAAGTGCATATTGTGCTGTTAAAAGCCCTAAGATGCACAGCATCACTGGGAAATACACGGCATACACACACACTCACACAATTCGCTGATCACAGACACAGACGCGGCCAATTTGCACTTCTAAGCATCTGCCTTAAACCACTGTGTGTATGTGTGCGTATTTTTAAACACCATTTCATGAAGCAGAAAATGTACCTGTTAACCTGTTTGACACATCAAAGCGCTCCTCTAATAGCTAAACATTTAGCTTCTGAAATGCGAGTGAACAGCGATCGTAGGGTCTGGATTCAGATATCAGCTGCTGCTTTATTAGACAAACACGTATTACACGACTGCTTAAAGCAGCAGCGCATCGCACCCTTCACAGCTGTTGAATGCTCAATTAAATCAACAGTTCACCCCAAACGAACATTTAGTCATCATTTACTCACTCGCATGTCATTCTGAGTTCTATCGTCGTTGTTTCTATTGGAAAATACTAAAGGGGAGCATGAAGACTGTTTTCTATGCTTTTTTCCACCCATTTACAATTAATGGGTATTAAAGCTTTCAGACATCAAAAAGATGCAAAAGCAGCATAAAAGAATCATAAATGGTTTATGACTCGTGCACCTTATTCTCAGTCATGCAGGAATTTTAAAGGGAAGAACAGACCGAAATGTATTGGCTAAAGATCTTAAAGAAGCCCTATTATGGATTTATGAAAATGACCTTTCATGCAGTGTGCAACACAGCTCTAAGTGAAAACATCCTGCAAAGTTTTAAATCTGAAAGTGCACCTTGTATAAAGTTATTGTCTCTCAAAAGAAAGAGTCGACTCCGAATCATTGAAAAGAGTCGTTTTTCAAATTAATCCCAAGTTGAAGTCAACATGAAACATTAGCATAGTATTGAAATAGAAAACTTTATTTTAAAATGTAATAATATTTCACAATATTACTGTTTTTTAATTGCACAAATAATTGCAGTCTTGATGAGCATCAGAGACTTCTTTCAAAACAGACCCCAAACTTTTGAATGGTAGTGTGTATTTGTGTATTTATTTAAGTGCATATTGTGCTGTTAACAGCTTACCAGTTAAGATGCATGATCTGTATTGTGCAACCGTAACAGAATCAACAGTGTCCCAGTGTTCAGTGAATCAAGGCCCTTGCTAGTGGCTAAATTTGTTCACAATATACTGATACAGCGTGAGTCTCTAATATTTGCAAAATGATTGTCGTCCAGCAATCAATCAAACCAAAACCCGACTGCACGCAGTCATCTGAACGTCTGTGATCAGCTGTGGTGCTGCGCAGGTCGACACACATGTACGTTCCTTTTGTTCTCCTGTGTCTCTCAAACCACCCAAAGCGAGCCGGACAGATTGAGTCCAAACGCGGCGCTGAGGAGTTTAAACGGTTACCTGCGTTTAACACAAAAGCACCGGACTAATTGACACAGACAGCAAGAAAATAGGATCTGTCTTAGAACATCTCTCTTCCGCCGGCTCCCTCTCTTTCTCTCCCTCTTTTCTTCGGACGGATGAAAGGCCATCATTCCATCATGTGTGGTTAGCGTTTTCTTCGTAGCCTGAAGTGAAACAGGAAGTTCTTAACTGTTCAGTGGCTTTTGCTTGAGGCAAGGTTCTACCCTGCTCTCTCTTTCACTGTCTCTCGCTTTCTTCCCCCACCCTCTAACACACACACGCACACACACACACACACACACACACACACAACACACACACACACACACACACACACACACACACACACACACACACACACACACACACACACACACACACACTTCTGTTCGTAGGGCATCTGCCTTCATAACCATCTATGCTTAATACAGCACATGGTAGAGGAACGTCTCAGCAGAACCGGCTTCACTGCTGTTGTTAAACTTCAGAGCTGTTCAGGCTCACGCCAAAATAAACACAGCTGCGATTTTACAGATAAAATGTTTGGATATCATTGCATTAAATAACAAAATATCAAAGCAAGTGTCATCAGCGCTCAAACTCTGCAGGAGGTTTTTTTAAACTAATTTCACTTTTTGAGCTGTTTTTACAGATGCTTTCACAATCGTTTTTAGTGCATGTATGTAGTCAGGTTCTCTCAGTTTCCCAGTGACTGATTTTTTCTGATTTCTAACAATCGTATTTTAAGGTTTGGGCTTACAGTGCTTCAATAATATTCCTATTAACCTGTCATTTTCTCCTGATTTTAATAATATTACATTCAGTAGTTTGTCATAAGACTTAAAGGGGGTCATTTAATGCCCATTTTCCACAAGTTGATATTATTCTTTAGGATCTTAATGAAAAGTCTTTAACATCGTTTGGTAAAAAATGTTCATTGGTAGTGTAAAAAACATCTCTTTTCAGAGCAAGCCGTATTGTGTCATTCTCCTTTAAATGAGAAAGAGCTCTGCTGACTCCGCCCCTCTCTTCTGAGCGCTCACTGAGGGACTGTTTACTTTAGCCGCATTCATCATGAAACTGGCTAATTAGCACATTATTAGGAGGGCGGGTAACAAAGATTCATTTAAAAAACCTTGTGCTCACTTCTTCTGTAGATGAAGCTGGATCACGAATGATTCGTGCGAACATAGACACATTTAGGTAGATCGAGGGTGCATTCCCTTCAAAACCAAACGTAACGTTAATCCTCTTCAGCCGCTCAGATTGACGGGAGTAAATGACT
>CM050412.1:35769735-35849735 GCA_027564155.1 Gymnocypris eckloni scoliostomus | reverse complement strand
TTGGTGGTCTTCTTTGTAATATGTGACTCTAGTATCGCTATAAAGCATCAAACTGAGCCCATGACATCCTGAAGTAAGCTTTGAATCGCCCGTCCGTGCTGGGGGAACTCTAATAACTCTCTATATCTCAGGATTGGATGGACCCACTTTTTCCTTTCTTTTTCTCTTTTTAAAAGTGAGAGGACAACAAAATCATCCTCACTGCTCATTTAAGACTCCATTTAGTACTGTTTTGCGAATTTTTTCACAACGGATTAATTAATATGCATCAGACTCAGTGTGCAAGGTTTCTGTGCATGACACATTTTTAGGATGACGAATACGTAAAAATGCATACGAAAAGGACTTGAAAGCCTGAAATCAAAGTTCAGTGTGAATTCGAACATTTCTCATAAAGTGAAATGACACAAGATTAACATTTTTATAGCGCTATACTTTTGCTGGATTTAAAAAAAATCAGTCTGTAAGACGAAACATCTAAAAAGCAGGAGATTTTGATTTCAAGCCTAAATTGGCTCTCCAAAAAATCTGTTGTTGAGCAAAAGTTGAGACATTAAAGGATCTCTGTTGAAACGCTAGAGGAGATGCGTGTAAGATTACTGTAGGAGAAACTTCTGTGAAATTAAATTTCAAGTCTTGATTTGCTCTCCATCAAATCTCATTGCTGTTGAGGAGCAACAAGTGACACACTAAAGAGCTCTTATCGGTGATATTTCTTTCCTTTGCACACACACACACACACATTCTGTCTTGAGGTGTGTGTTCACGCCGTGTGCTGTTCTGTTTACATCTGTAGGTTTTATAAGCTCCGAATATAAACACAGATCTTGCGGTTTGTTTTTATTTGCGAGAACGACAGGGATGATGAAATGATATCATAAAAGTGTGTGAGTGTGTGAGGCAACGATCAGAGCTGGAATGGCTGTTTGTATTAATATTCCCTCAGGTGTGAAAGAGAAGAGATAAAATCAGATGTGGCTCTGATGTTACGCCTCCTGATAAACTGATATAATTAAAAATAAATATAAACCTTCTATTTCCCTCCGTGCCGCAGGCCATGGAAGTGTGAGGTAGATTTCCTTTGAATGCAGGGATGGTAATTTATCTAAAATCATCAAATCTGACAACAAAGAAATGAAGATTTCCAGCGCTGCGTCTCTCTATATTTCACAGTTACACTTTTCTCTCTCGCGCACACACTCAAACATTCACAGAGGACTTAAAATGCTTCCAAATTGGGCTCTAAAATCACAGCTCTGAAAATGAGAAATTAGAGAGATGCTTCTCCCAAAAAGCCTCATGTGTTTCCACCCTGTATGACTTGCTCTCTGCGGCACAAGACAAAAGATATGGAATGAAACGACACTGACTTTCATTGTATGGACAAAAAAACACAGACATTTAAATATATTTTCTTGTTTGTTTCACAGAATAAAAGAAAGGCATGTGGAGTGAGTAAAATATACAATTCTGTAAAATTATGCTCAGCAATCTGCATTTTTTTATGAAAATTAGTAAAACAGTAATATTGTCAAATATTCTAACAATTTAAACTACCTCTTTTCTATTTGAACATATTGTAAAATATCAATTATTCTTGTGATCAAATCTGAATTGTCAGCATTATTACTCCAGACTTCAGTGTCACGGTCCTTCAGAAATCATTCCGGTATTTTGATTTGCTTCTAAGGAAACATTTCTTCACATAATACTTCATAATGTTATAGGTTTCAATATAATTGTATTAAATTATGCTCTTGCGAGCACTCAATATTTCCTGGTTATCACGGTCAACCATAATAGTTTCAGGAGTGATTCCATATGGGAATGATAATTTAGGGAATTAGGCCAGTATTTAAATTCCCAAATACTCATTACCTGCAAAAATGTCAGAGAGCAGCCCTACGGCGTTTAGCAGTGGTCAAATAAAGATTTTTAAAATGACTTTTAGGCCAATTCCTCCATGTTAACAGAGATGGCGATTCAGGCAGAAATTCAATTACCAAACAGTAGATAATTCAGCTGGGAATCTTCTCCCGGCTGGTGGACATCTACAAATGCTCACATGACATCATGTGTCTATGTAAAACAATTACAGTCCGTGTTTACATGAAGACATTGGCCCATCTAAGAATGAAAATTAATTATGTAAAAGTACAATGTCCCTGGAAATCTTATACAGGTTGTTTTTTTGTATGTATTTTTTTCAGGGATTTCATAAGGAATCATTTTTTAGAACCTAAAAAAATTAAAGACAAAGGCAATTATTGCCCCCATATTACAAAAATAATTCAATTAATTTCTGACACTGGCTTTTTCTGATCCAAAATGTCCAACACAAATCAGTTCCGGCACAAATGCGATTCAATCGCACGTCTTCTCATTTACATACTTGCTCATTTAAATATCACGCATTCTCATTAAGGGCTGCAGCAGAGGCCGATCATGTGACCTCGCTGTCCGTCAAATGCATCTCTGAGTTAATCAGCCTCTCCGTGCTGGTTTCTTCTTTCTTCTCTCTCTCTTTCTCTTCCTCTCTGTGTTTTTCCAGCTTCCCTTTAGAGAAAGTTTCAAGAAGTTTCTATAAATTAATAAAGATCTGGTGCTGTATGAAGCCGATCTGGCTTTGAACGGGAGCGTATTGATCTCACAGGTGAAGCAGGGATCAGCACTTCAAACAGAATGAGTTGTTCCAGAGGAGAGTTTGGAATGGCAGGCGCACTCTCATCTGAAAGCCACAGCAGCCCACCAAACCCACACAACGGGTCACATGACAGAGACAATGGCCACATTTTGTATTTCACCTGTTTTAGCAAAAAAACATTGTTAGGGAAGAGTCAAGAAATGATCCAGGTTTGGTTGTTGCTCGTTAGTTCCGCTCCGTTCATTTGATTGGAAACTTTTTAGCACTTCGCTTCTTTTGGAACTATTTTCTTTGGTGGAACAAATACAAACCAAATATCTGGCCATACACTCTCGAAGACACTTTATATTCAGTAATATTTACGATTTGACTGTACTGACATTATCGGAGGAGAACAAAACTTGAACTGAATTGAGTTGAATATCGACACTATTGTCTTCTGTAGAGCTGTTTTAAATCGAATTTATTCATAATTGACAAATTATGCAACAGCGACATCATTGAGCATTGAACTGATTCGAGCTGCGTTTGACTACTGTTTTCAGCTTATCACTGAATCGAACTTGTTTCATAAATGATTAACTTTATACTGTAAACTGAATTGAATTAACACTGAACTAACTTTTCAGTGGGCTGTTTTCTGTGTTGTACATTTCTGGCCATACTCTTTTAAAGACACTTGATGCTCAGTGATATATTGAATTTAACAGCACTATCGCATAAGAACAAATATTGAGCTGAATTGAGTTGAAACACGATTATCTTCTGTAGAGATGTTTTATAGCAGAATTTGGATTTGCCTTATATTTGATGAATTTTTCATCAATGATTTGATTACTGTTTATTACTCTGAAACTGCACTGAAACAATCACTTGTGTACAAAGCACTATATAAATAAACGTGACGACTTCATTTAAAAATAAGATTCTTTATTGGCTTTGATGGTTTAACATGCAAGAATCTCTCCAAGATTCAAAAGAAGAAACATGTTGGGTTCCCAAAGAACCTTTCATTGAACAGTTCTTAAAAGAACCATTTGTTTCTTCTTGTGAAGTGTTTTAGTCTATAAAGTAACTTTTGATGAATGGAAAGGTTTCATGGATGTTAAAGTTCTTCGTGGAACCATCAACGCCAATGAAGACCCTTTATTTTGAAGAGTGTTCAGCTGCGTCATTTCACCTTTTGAAGGTCCTTTATAGAAAAAAGGGAAATTTTAAGAACCGTTCACTGAAAGGTTCTATGAGGAACCCAAAATGGTTCTTCTATTGCATCGAAGTGATAAAAAGGTTCTTAAAATGTTGAAATTTTTTCACACTGAGATTAAAAAAAAAAAAAAATGTAAGATTCTATGGAAACATAGTTATTCTATAGAATCGCTGGAGAAAAAAAAACGTATTTAATAGTGTCTAAAATGTCAATATTAACTGTTTAGTGTGATATTACTTAATGCTCTGTGTCTGTGTGGGTTATTAGTGAGTGAGCCGGTTTGTCTCTGAGCCGTGTAAGACGATGATTCTAATTAAAAGTGTAATGTAGGAGAGTTTCCTCTGTTTGACTTCAGCTACAGGGAACAAATCCTGTGGTTAATCCAACCCAAGCTCACTGCCAGCGGCCTCACAGGAGTGTGTGTGTGTGTGTGTGTGCGTGTGTGTGTGTGCACGCTTCTGTGTGTGCTTGCTCAAGGGAGGACAGTGATGGCATATATCTCATCCACCTGCTGTGTCACATGGACATGTTTCGTCTGATGTGTGTTGCATGTAAACATGGCAAGCGCTGTTCGCAATCGCACACTTTAAGCTGATTGGCTGATTTGCACAAGTCAGGGTGTGCTGATTTACATCAGTCCGTCTGGAAAAGTTGTCTGTGCAAGTTCCCAGGTTGCTAAAACGAGCCTTCTGAGGAAGACCTACTTGCTGGATTTGCCAAAGTTTGGGGGGTTCACGACATCAAGTCTTTGAAAGTTTCGTCTGAGGCCCCTTCTTCTTTTTTTCTGACATATCTGATTAAACTCTCTTTAGTTGGTTGTAGCTTGAACAGCAATAAGCCACATGAAATCAGATGTTTACAAACTCGACCCAAACCACATCCAGCATGCACATCATCATTTGGGACATGATGTGTAACATCCAAGTGCACGATATAGGCCTACTCTTGATTCTGAACAAGCGATCAAGATCTGAACTGATTGCACATAATACCAAATATTTATAGATTTCATTTAGATACTTTATAGGCAAAAATATAAATAAAAAAATATTTTTTTGTGACATTTAAGTTTTTGTTTACATTTAAAAAAATTATATATTTGTCTATATAAACATTTTCCTAAATGTGAAAAAATGTGTGTACTGTGTGCGCGCGCACGCATGTGGATGCATGTTTTCATATAACTATTACTCTGATATAAATAAATAAATGCTTTGAAGATTGATGCTCAATTGTGAGTCATATTTAAAAGAACCGGTTCATGAGAATCAGTTAACTTTACACATTTTTTGTATACCCCAACCAGGGTTATTATAGTTAAATAAACCTAAAACATAAATCTAAACCTTGAAAAAACTGAAATAAAACAAAATATGAAAAAAAACATAAACATATTTTATTTATGCTAGTTGCCAAATAAACATGTCTCATTTTCATTTTTGTAAATTAAAAGAAATAACTGAAACTAAAACACAAATAAAAATAAAATAAAAACTATACAGACATAAAAAAACTGTAAAAATGACCAAATTAATTTATTAAATCATTAACTAAATTGAAAATTATAAAGGAAAATAAAAATTAAGTCAACAATAAAAATCGTAATAAAACTAAGCCAACCATAACTCTCACATTACTGCGTGTCTGATCTTTGATTTGGCCTGATTAAATGAAGTTATCTCTCTTCTATGTGCGATTAGTTATCAAAACCCCAGATAAAACACACACACTAGAACAGAAATGCACTAAATGTCTGTTTAAAAACCGCCACCAAACTACTCGCGCACACACACACACCTACAGTAAGCGACATGTTCCTCTGCCGCTCTCGTGTTTGTGTGTGAGTGTGCACACTTGCTCAGATCTCGTGGTTCAGGTAACTGTTGTTTTGCTGCATACGCATGTTTACTAGTTTTCCTCTCCCTCCTCCTGTGGCAGGCCTGTCATCCCTCGCTCCGTGTTAAAAGCACTCTGAGAGGCAGTTAATGCTGCTCAACAACACGCCTGAGCTTTGAAGAGACACACACGCGGTCCGGGTTACATCCTCGCTGCTACAGTTAGTCTCTCACACACACACACACACACACACACACACACACACACACACACACACACACACACACAGCGATAGTCTCCAATTACTGCTTCCTCCATTGTTTCTTGTCGATCGGCTAGGCCTTGATGGTGTGTCTTGGAGAGACTGTGTGTGTGTGTGTGTGCATTCCTCCCTGGTTTGTGCTGACAGACGGCCAATTTATTCTGCAGTTACCCAGCATGCATCGGTGGATTAATCAGTGTTCTCATTTGCATAAATCAGCAGTGGAGGCGGGCGCTTGCATGGCATCGTGCTCGTGGGTTGACTGGGTGGATTCAGGGGGGGGGTCTGATTTGATTGGTTGATCTGGCTGTCAGTATTTGTGTTGCCCTGCAGGTCCCCCCTCCCTCAAAGTAGTGTGCAAACCTCACACACACACACACACACGCTCACAGACGGAATAGGCCTCCTGTCAGAGGCTCGTTTGGAATTCCCTTTAAAGCCGGACGGAGCGTCTGTACCTGTCAGAATGCCTGAGAAGAGATCTCTGTGACTGACTCATACACACACGCGCCGGGCTGTACCTCACCCACCCTGCAGACAAATGCCTTCATCTAACACTTCAGAGAGAACCGGCCAGCCAGAGGAGAGAAGAGGAGAGGCGCAGAAATATTTAAGTCCATATCGAGTCCAACATGGTTGACCCTTTAATTGTGTGCATCCTGGAAAGGTTCTCTCCAAGTTATGAAGAAACGTTGTTCCAGTAACATTAATAGAGCGTTTGTTCAATGTTCTTATAACATTATAACACAGACAAAAATTATCTATTTATTGTTCATTGGACATTTAAATTGGATGTTTGTTTAATGCTTTTTAAATGTTACTATTTTGGTACTGTACTGTACCAAACCGTATCGCTCAGTGGAAACGAGCCATAAGGCTGCTATTAATTGACTATAGCTATGCTTTCAATACTATAGTCCCCATCAAGCTAGCTTTAAACTCACAGACCTCAGCCTGAACTCTTCACTCTGCAACTGGATTCAAGATTTCCTCACCGGCAGACCTCAAGCGGTGAAACCTCCCACAGGGTTGTGTCCTGAGTCCCCTGCTCTACTCTTTCTTCACACAAGACCGTGTGTCCTCTCACAGCTCCACTTCTATTCATATAATTCTATTCACTTCTATTATATATCAAATTTGCTGATGATACTGTGGTTATGGGCCTCATTTCCAACAATGATGAGGCCGCATACTTGGATGAGGTAGAGAGAGACTTACATCATGGTGCCAGGACAACTGTCTCTCTCTGAATGTGAGCAAAACTAAAGAGCTGATCGTGGACTTCAGGAAGAGACAGCAGCGGCCCTACACTCCTCTTATGATCAGTGGGACCCCTGTGGAGAGGGTGAGTAGCTTCAAGTACCTCGGTGTAAACATCTCCGAGGACCTGACATGGACTACACACATTCAGACACAGGTTAAGAAAGCCAGGCAAAGACTGTACCATCTGCGACAGCTGAGGAAATTCAGGGTCTCACCAGCAATCCTGAAAACTTTCTATTCAGGGGCCATAGAAAGTGTATTGACTCAGTGCATCTCAGTGTGGTATGGAAACGTCTCCAATCAGGACTGCAAAGCCCTGCAGAGAGTCGTGCGCTTAGCTGAGCGCATCTCAGGGTCTGCTCTTCCTCTCTGCAGGACATCTACCTCAAACGCTGCAAAAGCAGAGCCGCTAAAATCATCAAAGACTCTAATCACCCCGGTCTCTAATCACCCCGGTAACCGTCTCATCATTTTACTGCCATCTGCAAGCGCTTCAGGAGCATGATGGCAAAAACTGAGAGACTGAGGAGGAGCTTCTTCCCTCAGACATCAGGCTCCTAAACTCAAACTCGATCTAATTACATCAACATGACTCCATTTAATAATCAGTAAAATATTCATTATTCTCCACCATTCGTATATCTGCTATTAATATACCCTGTAAAAGCTGTTTGCACATTCCTCTTGCACATCCCTGCCTATATTATTATTTATTAAGTCTACAGTATAATGTCCTGCACATTTTATTTTATTGCACATTTTATTATTCTTTTATTTTTACTTAATTTTTTCATACCTATATTTATGTGTATTCTCTTGTGTTTGTATAACATATAATTGCACTGTCCATGAAGCGGACCTGACTTACATTTCACTGCTGGTTATATTCTGTATAATTGTGTATGTGACGAATACAAATCTTGAATCTTGAATCCGAGCACAGTTTGAGACATTGTTGAGATCTCTTGTGAAACTCTTCAAGAGATCTTCAGTTTCTCCGGAGGGCAAATCAGGACATTTAAATTGCTCTCCATTAAATATTGCTGTTATTATTCGTGATATAAAGCTCTTGTGTGACTGCTCTTTCTTACTTAGCAGACCCTGTGGAAGCTGTAGATCAGGTGTTGTGAATGTTTGTTGTGCAGATTCTCAATTAGCTGGGCTGCTGTTCTGAGCAGCACTGCAGTAGGGCAACAGAACAAAGACAGATGCACTGTGGGATACCAAATACTCAACACACACACACACACACACACACACACACACACACACACACACACACACACCATGCTCCTATAAACATGGAACGTGTTTGTATTTCTGCAACAAAGAGAATGAGGCTGGTTTTCTTATCTGGGTGCTTGTATTTAGGTGTGTGCTGGTTATACTCTGTATAATTGTGTATGTGACAAATAAAAAACTGAAAATTGAGTGTTTAATCTAGTCATTTTACATTACTGACACTATTTTCTATTTTGATATTGTGCAGTTGCGTTGTTACAATTTGTTTTGTTAAAAGCACTATATAAATAAAGGTGACTTGACAATGTAGTTTCTGAGGTGTTCTTAGTGGTTGCTACGATGTTACCATGTGAATTGTTGCCAGAGAGTTGCTATGTAGTTTCTGAGGTGTTCTGAGTGGTTGCTAGGGTGTTGCTATTTGAATCATTACATGGTTGTTACTATGTAGTTTCTGAGGTGTTCTGAGTGGTTGCTAGGGTGTTGCTATTTGAATCATCACATGGGCGTTGCTTTGCAGTTGTGTTCTGAGTGTTCTAGGTGTTGCTGTGGGCGTGTTGTGAGGTGGTTGCTAGGGTGTTGCTATTTGAATCAAAAGTACTCCCTTGAGTCTTTGTTCTAAAGAATTCTATAGTGGTTGCTAGGGTGTTGCTATTTGAATCATCACATGGGCGTTGCTTTGCAGTTTCTGAGGTGTTCTGAGTGGTTGTCAGGGTGTTGCTATGTCGTTGCTTAATGGCCCAAATCAAAATAGTCCTCCCTTGAGTCTTTGTCCATAAAGGAATTTCGTTTTGCATTTTATCACCCACCTAGCAAAAACTGTGTGTCTGATCACAATCTGGCAAACAGCACTAATAAAACAACCATCATAACAATGTTGCAAACACAAACTTGGTAATACATCAGTGCTTGAGCTTGTGAAATGGATCACCGTCTCCATGTGAAATTCTCACAGGTTTCGGCTGTAACAAACACACATGAACACACACTGATTGAGTTTGCAGGAGTTTGGATTGAATTTGAAGGGGTTATTGCAAACAGATATTTGAATTTCCATCCGAAGCAGCAAATAGGAAATGAGACCAATAACCTTGACTGGCATTTGCTCCTGTGTGTGTGTGCATGTGTTTTATATGCATGAGGATTCTTTCATTTGTGTTTTATTTGCGCTCTTTGGTTGGGGAGATAAAGCTATTAATATATATGGCGATGAGAGGAGAGAGGCTGTGGCATATGCCTGCGAGCAAGAATATTAAAACTAAGAGAACTATAGTGATATCCAGCCCAGGAGTGTGTACACACGCGCACACACACACACACACACACACACACACAAGTCATTTAGGAGACACGGACAATCTGGTGCTGGTTATTGTCGTGTGTAATCGATTTGCTCGGCCATCTTAGATCTTAGGTCTGAGTTTTTCATAGGTCTCACATCATCTGACTCTCTCTCTATCTCTCTCAAGATAAAAATACCTTTAATAACATGGTAAAAAAACTGTACATTGGCAAATAATTACATTATATCCAAAAATGTAAAATCTAATTTATGATTCACTATTTATATACATTTAAAAGCATTGTATGCTTGTTGCATGTGTTCTTTACAAATTATATTAAACATTTGCCATAATTATATTACAAAGTATAAAAATATATAAATAAATATATGTTCCTCTGTAATAAGTTAAAAGTTTTTTGCTAAATACATAAATGTAAATGGATAATTAATTTTATTAAATTATTAATAATAAATGGTTGTATTAATATATATTTTGTATTATTAAATCTATTGTTTTCTTAATTTGGTGTTATAATAGTAATTATTTATAATAATAAAAAATAGGTACATTTAATAATAAGAATGATAACTATAATAAATAATACAATGCAACAGGCATAAATATATAGTAAAACAAAATGCATTAACCAGTAATAACAAAAGTAATTCAGCCTTTTTTAACTCCCTTTTCAAAAACTTTCAGTTTGTGTATATTTATTTGCTTATTGTGTTAAACAGACAATCATTGAATGGCTGTGTGTATTTGATCTGATAGATTGAGGTATATGCTGCTAACGTTCATAACTCACTGAAGTATGAAAGTGTGTGTGTGTGTGTGTGTGTGTGTGTGTGTGTGTGTGTGTGTGTGTGTGTGAGGAGAGCATGTGGTGTTATAGAGGGATTAGTGTTTTAATGAGGGGGTGTGGCCAGGGTGGGCGGGGTCAGACACTGCCTCAGGCAAAGAGCAGAGGGTCACACACACACACACACACGGTGGGATGGACTCACTCAGGGGGCCTCAATTAGAGGATGGAGGATAATTCCCCCCACCTGATACCTGCTGTCATCCTGCGCTGTCCTTTTTCTGTTTTTCTGCCTTTTCTCTTTCTTTTACATTCTTGCTTTACCCCTCTTTACCCTTTTCACTGTCTGTCTGTCTGTCTGTCTTCTCGATTGGAGTTATAGTATTATTGGCAATAGTATTATTAAAGCATTAGTATATTTACACACACACACACACACACACACATATGTATGTATATATATATATATATATGATTATTTCATATAAATATACAGAATTGAAATGTACACAGTGATAATAAGTATTTTATCCAGACTTAAACATTCAGTCTGAATGTGATTCATTAGATCAAGTGTCTATATCTGTTTGTCTCTAATGCTGCAGGATCTTTTCTCTTAACTAACTTAGTTTTTCTTTATCGTGTTTGTTTGGTGTCATTGAATCGGTTGGTCTTTTGGTGATTTTTAGTGGGTGTATGATGTCAAGTTCACACAGGTGTCCACAGGTAACCACGGGTGTTGTTTATCACTCAACATGCTGATGATTGCTGTGAATATGGATATTAAGGAGAATTACTGCGAGAATGAATTATATGTATATATATATATGGATATATATATACATATGACCATTTATTCAGTAACTTGCGATTTTCAGTGTACTCACACTGGTATAATTTACACTATTTCTAGTTTAAAATCACAATTATTAATTAGACTCTGAAAAATGTCCATAGAAGCATGTGTGTATATCTTTGTTGTGTGTGTGCACATTTCCTAATTTGCATGTCTGTTATCTCAGGTTTCTTTGAATTGTTTCCGTCCCTCTGGAGTTTGTATTTGAAATGCTCCCAGATTCTGTTCCTCTTCTTCCTTTATAGTCTGTAACTCTCTTTTTCTCTCCCTCCTCCATATTTTCTGGTCTCTCTCTCCCTCTCCTCTCGCTTTGCACCTGTTTCCCGCTCTGAACAGCTGCTAATTGTGTGAATCTAATTAGTTATTACCCATAAACCTCAGCGGTGTTTGATAGGTTTGTTCCCCGACCCGTATAATATAATCTATAACTCATATGTGTGTGTGTTTGCATGTAGAAAATAAGTATTGAATCATCAAAACATTTAATTCATCAGCTTTAACTCACCCATTAGTACAAACAAACCAGTTTAACTCGTCATCTACCTGACAAAAGATATCACAGAATTGTCATCAGTCCAATCGTTGTTGTTTTCTAATGGTTCCTTTAAAGTTCAAAGGTCACCGAGAGGAAATGCTGCGTCTGACCTTCACATGACCCTCATTCCAAACATTCCAAGCTCCCTTGAATTCCAAAATCATCCAAAGTCAATTAGCCATTCAAATAATGAAAGTATTAGAAAATATTTAGTATTAAAAAATAGAAGTATTTTTGGGGGTCAATACCTTTTAACATCGATGTGATAAATATTGGATATGTTTTTATAATTTACACAATTTTATCGTTTTTATATAATTAAATGTTTAATCATAACTTATATTTTTTTGTCTTTTAATTCTCTTTTCAGATGTTTTGAAAAATGTATCTTTTTTTGTGTCCATACAATGAAATTCAGTAAGAAATTCATTTTGAGTTTTTATTCTTAATTCCGTTCTTAAAAGTTAA
Organism: Gymnocypris eckloni scoliostomus; assembly: GCA_027564155.1. NCBI lineage: Eukaryota > Metazoa > Chordata > Actinopteri > Cypriniformes > Cyprinidae > Gymnocypris > Gymnocypris eckloni. The sequence goes on along the minus strand of CM050412.1, from coordinate 35,837,337 downwards.
TTTGTATACACTGACTGAGCCAGAAAAGGTTATTTTAAACCCTACCGCTGTACCTTGTTTTACAGCATGGGTCTGTAGACGTTATTATACTCATGTACTCTAATCAGTATCATTGTAATATGATTAAACTTGCTCTTGAGAGACGCTGCAGCCTGTGATTTCTGTGGAGAGAGTTACGTTGCACACAGCAAAGCATGATGGGATGGATAAAACAGGGACTGTTAATCCAGAATGCCCCAAATGAGAAGGAGCGAGCGAGCGAGCGTGAGTTTTAAGACTCGTTTTGCTACAGGAAGCTGTCACAGACGTTTACTTTCGTGCCGTTTGCTGCAACAACTTTCTTCCATAAGCCCCCGTGACCCCAGAGACAAACTCACTACGCCTCCATACCCTAAATAACTACAGATTAAAATTTTACACACTCTCTCCCTCTCATGTTCTGACAAAGAGCAGTGTTGGCCTGTCATCTCCGATCTCATCTGCTGAGGAGACATCGCTGTGCCATCGCTCCTCAGTAAACACAAACACACTCACAAATACGTTCAGACACGCTCGCGCAAACCTTCATTATTCTCAACACATGCATCATGCTGAACACACGGAGTCTTAAAAACACTTTAATAAAACCAGACAAAGTAGATGAATGAGAGTTTAGTGAGATTAGATGAATTCTATATTGCACCATGTATGTTAAATGGCAACTAGTGAACATTATTGATTTTAATTATTATTAATAATGCATTTAATTGCACAAAAACTAAATTTGCATCAAAAACGTTTAACCCTTGTGCTGTGCTGTTTTTCCCATGTAAAAAAAATGATCATCATTTTAAAAAGAAATGCTTGCAATGCTTTCTTTTTGGAACTGATTGATTGTAGGCCTCGTTGATCTGAGTGTATGCACCTCAGTTTTTAAGTGACATTTTTAGTTTTTTGTAGGCCAGTCATTTTTGATTGGGAACACCACATGTGTAACAAGGTCCGGGGAAGAAAAAAAAGTTTAAAATTATAATTTTGGGGGGGAATTCAGTAAGTTCAATGTCATAACATTAATAAGCATTTTTAAGAAAAATACAATCCTCTCCGGGTCAAAATGACCAAAAACCTTAACATGAGGGTTAAATATAAGTTAAAGACACCTAATCTAAAGCATTTAATTTAATTTCTATAGTGATTAAGATAATCTTTAAACATGCTAAAATCACTGTAGTTGTAATTTATCATATTTAGTCATTTTGTGGCTAGAGTTTGAAGGTCAGTTAGGTCAATGAATGTGTTTGTTTTGCCAACAGATCGACTTGTCCTCACGTGACTCCTGTCACTGTCCATTCTACTGCAGATGTATAGATTTATAGATGAGGAGAGACCTTTATGTTTAATTTATCACCTCTCTCATCCTCTTGCTCTCTTCTCAATGTATGTCATTTTTTGTAATCATAAAGATGAAAGCACTGATGATTTTTGCCCTTAAGTATAAACAGAACTGGCTGACGACATCAATATCCACAAATCTAAACAAACGGGAGGAGCAGCAAACTTCACAAAAGTGCCTCTTCAGCATGTGTGTGTTTGTGCGACGCCTGAAATGTGTTGCTGACCGATTAGACTACAAATTAGACCGAAATCAAGGCTCGAGCGGGATCTTGATCGATCAAATGTTGTTGTTTTTTAAACCCCGGGACGTTCAAAATCTCAGACCTAAAGTGAAATGAGAGTGAAACTGATATGAAATGAAACAGACATCAGAGTGGGTCATACACACATGCACACAAATTCACTGTGACGTTCAAATGAAGTTGACTCTGCTGGGACGGCGCTCTGCTCTGCTCTGTCGTGGAAATAAAGACGCCACGATAACAAACTCAATAAAACACGAGTACAAGAGAAACAAATAAACATAAAAGGGTAAGGGACGTAACATAAAAAACAACACTATGTCCGTGTGTGTGTGTGTGTGTGTGTGTGCAGAAATTGATTGCTCTTTGCTAGTCTGCAATGTCTCAAAACATTGTGAATGCCCTCCTTTTCAGCTCGATAACAATAAAACAGAAAGTCTTCAGATAAATAAGTGCCTCATGCGTGAGGAAAGGGCCATTCTCTTTATTTTTACTGTCGTCTGTCCATCACACTGTTTTTTCCGTGGTTCATTACTCCTGTCAATGGCTTTAATTTTCCACTCCTCTGCCCTGACACACAGTGAAGGACCTGCACTGGGCTTCACTGTCACTGCTTGTCTGAAAGAAACAAACAAACACGTGCAACTGGACATAAAATGTGTGTTTAAGTTTGGGTTTACTTAGCTATATTTAATCTCACAAAACTGGCCTTAAAGGCAAAATATTGAAATAATAACATTTTGATTTGTTTTTCTTTTTTTCAGTTGTTTAGGGTCAGTCAGTTGTCATTATAACTGGCTTTATGAGAGACCGGGGCTAGTTGTCACAGGAGGAAGCTGTCACAGTGGCTGTTTTGAGTCAGAAGTCAGTATTTCAAATCCATGGTTTATTAGTGTAAGCTGAAATCTAATTTATTTTATTCAGAATTTAAAATTATTAAATATTAATATTTTTGCTAAATAACAAGTGAGCACAGTAAAACCACACTTCAGACAAATGTCAGCCACCATTCAAGTTTGGGGTTGGGTTTCTGAAAGACTTTCAAAGCTGCATTTATTTTATAAATAATTAAATAAAATACGTAAAAAACACTAATATTGTGAAATATTATTACAGTTTTACAGAACTGTCTTCTATTTGAATATATTGAAAAATATAATAAAGTAATGTGATCAAAGCTGTATTTTCAGCATCATTACTCCAGTCTTCAGTGTCACGTGATCTTCAGGAATCATTATAATATGCTGATTTGGTGCTCAATAAACATTTCAGATCATGATCAATGATAAAAACATTTGTGCTGCCTCATATTTTTGTGGAAACAAGGATTGGTTTTTACCATTAATAGTAATTTAGCATGTTAAAATAACTGTTTTTATTGAGCAAAACTATAAGAAAATGGTTTTCAATCTATACAGAAACTGATTTTCAACTATAAAGCCATCCTAGAAAGTCCACACGTGACAGCTAAGCCCCAGTTCCCCTGCATTAATAACAGTGCAAGCTTATGGTTAGTCCTCATTATCCGGATGAGCGTGTTTGCGTCGGTTCGGTATGAGAGGAGCTGGCGTTGTCTGTCTGAAGACGGTTATTGCGTTTAAGAGAGAACGAGGGGAAGCGCGGGAGAAGTGAAACGCAGGGAGACCGGTGCTGGTAAAGAGCAAGCGAATGAAACATGAGGTGAGACAGACGGAGAGCAGGTAGAGAGAGACAGATATCCTCTCATTCTCATTCATTCAGAGCAGATCTGATAAACACACACGCGACCTCTCCGGCACAGACAGAGAGAAAAGAGCGGCTCTGGGCTCTCTCTCCTCCCGCTAAACTTGTCACATCGCATCCGGGCTGATGGGGGGGAGGGGTCAGGGTTGGGGCGTCGCCTCAGGGCTCGTCGCCGAGCAACAAAAGACCACTCAGCTCGCGTTAGCCCTCCCGTCGGCCAATCAGGACTGACGGAACTCGGGCGCGGTCCGCTGCTAGCCTTCAAATGCTAAGTGCTTCATTAGTCACCTTTCATATCGCCGTCGCCCCCGGCAACCCACTTTACACTCGCCATCTCTGGGAGCGCGGCAAAACTTCAGACCGCCGTCAGGCCACACACACTCTCACTCACACACACACACTGTCATCAGTGAATTTTGTGGTTTGCAGAAACGCTCACAGTCACACAATCACAACGCTGAATTCATCATGCTCGTGCTTGACAGCAGAGTACAGCGTGAATTTGTTGTTATGAGTGTGTAATGTGGTTAGACATCATCACCGTGTGTGTGTGTGTGTGTGTGTGTGTGTGTGTGTGTGTGTGTGTGTGTGTGTGTGTGTGTGTGTGGCCTGAAGCTCAGCAGATGCCTGAAGCCTCTCCTGTCAGGATGGAGAGATCGGACCGAGAAGGAAACAGGAGAGAGCAGCTCCATCGGGGTATGGCTGTCTGTGTGTGTGTGTGTCCTGTTATCTTCCTCTCAATGTCCTCCTCTTCCTCACTCAGTATGTCAAGTCAAACACGCTCTCTTTCCTCAGGACTGAATTCACTCTGATTTTACTTAAACAGCACTAAAGTAGCTTAGCAGTATTTTTGGAGGTGTACTGTGTTTTTAAATACCTGGGTACTATGTAAATACCTCTGTATATAAATGTTTTTATTTGTTTAATTACACATTGTTTATTACAAAGTACTATAGTATTACTATTTGCTCTTAAAATGAGTAACTTGGTACCTTACAGTCAGAAAGACAGCAAACAAACAGGGTTAGTTCAATCTTGTTTTTCTTTCTTTTACAAATCAAGTGCCGACTGAACACTACATTGTTTTGCGTATACAAAAAGTAAACAAAATTGTGCTTGGAATCAAATATTGAAATGCTTTAACATTACCCCAAAATATGTCAAATTAGCTACATGAAATGTATAATTCATGCAACAGCATAAGATTGATTTACCAGCTAAATAAACAAGACAAACATGGGTTTAAATATTATATTAGTATTAGAGAAATTAACGAGATACAGGACAGTTTGCACCAAAATACTGTAACATTTGATTGGATGCATGACTATTAACATCATCAACAAGAGATTTGGTAAGTGTTTTTCTCCTGCCTTTATAGTTCACAAGCTAGATTATTTTACTGTCCTGCACAATTATATGATTGATTAGTTTTAGCATTTTAATTATTTGCATGTGTCACTGTCTTTAAGTTTGTCAGAACAAACCTGTGACCCTTGATTCTTGATTAAAATAATACATAAAAAAAATATTCCAAGGCGATATACAATAAATATAATCTTTGGCCCGATGTTGATTACGACAGGCAATAATTTTGACTTGCTCCTAGTTTGAGTTTGTAAATAAAACAAAAATATATTAAAAGTTAAGCAGATATATTGGAAATATGGGGTGGTCTTTTTTGTTGGATTTAACCCAGAATATTCTGTTCATAAATAGAAAGTCCTGTTCATGATGAGGTAAATGACAGTGTTTGTGAAATCAGCATCTTTACAGAGTTGTGCTGGTTGTTTAGATCTGTTGATCGTTCCTCTGCTGTTTAGTGGTACTTTGAATCAGTCTGAGATTTATCCAATTCATTTAAAAATATATCCAGGAGATTGTTTGCCATATTTGTTTAAATTGACATTCTGGGTTAGTTATAACAGTGCGTTTTCTTTCTCAAGATCTCATGTTTAATCTCATTTTTGACTGACATAAACACATTTAGCTTTCTGTTTGAGAGAGAGGACTCAAGCCCAAGATGTGACCTCTAAATTGGACTGTTTAATTACTTCATGTAGTGAAGTTAGAGTAGTGGAGGATGATAAGAATACAAACACGTGCATTGTGATTGATAGAATGAGATGGACACGCTCAGCCTTTTTGTTTTTAGAAATGAGTCCGTGGTCGTGTCAGGAAACTCGTTTTGAATACAGAACACTGCTTTAGTATTAGATGTGTTTTTTGGGGTATTTTGTGCACGTCTGTCTAGAATATGATGAGGAAATTCTTGAAGTGTTAAATAGGCCCAATCTGAGTGTGTGTGTGTGTGTGTGTGTGTGTGTGCGTGTGTGTGTGTGTGTGTGTGTGTGTGTGTGTGTGTGTGTGTGTGTGTGTGTGTGTGTGTGTGTGTGTGTGTGTGTGTGTGTGTGTGTGAGAGTGAGAGAGATAGGGTCAGTCATACTGTATTCCCAGTGCTCCCTCTAGTGGACTGATTGTTTTACAGCTCACTCAACAATCCCAGTGTCACTCACAGACTCTCATATGCCAGAGCACACGTTCATTCAGCTATTTAAATGAAAGCTATTTATGACTATAAAGTCATTATAAACTTTTCCATTTTGTAGAATAAAAATATACAATTCTTTATGAATTTTTTACTTTGAGTCATTTTTAGCATCTCCAAATTGGGGAGGTTTTTTGTCAGTTTTCTAGGGATGAGTTGTCACTTCTTGAGATAATTTTGTGCCCAAAGAGCTGAGCTGAGCTAAACACACACACACACACACACACACACACACACACACACACACACACACACACACACACACACACACACACACACATTAAACTATGATTCCTGATGTTATTGTTATACCTTATATGTGATGTTTCTGTGTTTAGTGTAATAGATGTGTTGTGTATTTGTGTATAGTGTTATAGCATGTGTAGCTGCAGTGTGTGTGTGTGTGTGTGTGTGTGTGTGTGAGAGAGAGTGTGTGTCTGTCTGAGAGAGAGAGAGAGAGAGAGAGAGAGAGAGAGAGAGAGAGATTCTGTTCCCCTGTGTTGGCTTGAGGGCACCTTCACTTCACAATTAATGGAGAGAGTCTCATGGGAACTTCAGTCTCCCTCTTTTACATGAAACCTTCCTCTCCTCTTCCCTCCATCCACCTCTCCTCTCTTCTCTTCTAATTTTGTCTCAACATTTTCTTTTATGTCTGGTATTATGTTTTGTTTTTCTCAAGTCAATTCTCTTCTACTTTTTTCCAGAGATTTTCAGTTAATCTCTTCTTTCTTATGTAATTTCTTTAATTTCATGTTGTCTCGTCTCTTCTCTTTTTTTCTCTTCTCATTTCGTCACTCCCATTATTATTGCATCAATTCATGGTTTCTTCACATTTTGTGTCATCTGTCATTTTCAGCTCATCTTTTATCTCTTCTCTTCTTATTTCATCTCGTTTTTTCTCATCTCTTCTTCTTTCATCTATTATAATGTATCTCTTCTCTCATTTTATTTTCTTCCATTCTCATTCCATCTCTTATTTCTGTTTAATTCATTTTTAGCTCATCTTTTCTCAACTCTTCACTACCCCCATGTCTTCTTGTCCAGTTTCTTCTCATTTGGTCTCTTGTCGTTTTCTTCTTTTCTCTGCTCATTTCATATTCTTTTCTCACCTCTGCTCTTATTGTCTCTTTCCTCTAATTGTTCTCACTTTCTCATAATTTTCTTTTTTTCTGTTCCTTTGTCTTGTTTCATTTTCTCTCATCACTCTTTCCTCTTCTCTTCTTTTTTCATATTTTCTCTCTATTTTCTTTTCTCTCATTTTTTGTTTCTTCTATTTTCCTCTCATGTCCTCATTGTCTTCTTGTCTAATTTCGTCTAATTTATCCTCCTCTCATTTTAAATCTCTAAAATCAGAAGAGAACAATATGAATATCATGAACCTCACCCTCCCACAAAACACACAACACCGCACAACTAAAGAGCACGACAGGCCACATCACACATCCACTTTTTTTGCATGCATGTACAAAAACACCTTTTCAGCTTGCGCGTGTCTCTGTAGGCCGAATGCGTCTCGCGTGCACCACGTAAGTTTGCATTTGTTATACTATATTAAAGCGCACACGAAACCTTTTGGTTTATTTAGATGAAGACATTCCCAAAACCGCACAGACGGATCTCCTCAGAACAGAATACAATCTCAGGGAGCGTTTGATAACGAGAGGAATGTGGAGAACTCCTCTTTAAACGATTGCATCACCTTGTCTTCCACCCGTTCCTTCTTTCTCCTTCTCTGTCTCTTGATATCTCCTTAAATCCAGAGAGAACTGAAGATTTCATTTCTTCCTCCATATGTAATCAACATCAAACGTGTGCACACACTTTGTCTAACCCGCGACGACACTTTCGATCACCTCGTGCAGTCTCACCTGTGTCATCAATTAGAGTGTTTCTCTGCACAATGCATTATGGGAAGGAGCTGTCAGGCATCATGAAGCGTATCATGCGCGCACGCAGCAGGAGTAATGCGAGGCGTCTGCGGTGTCAAGCGTTCTGTTTAATGTGATTCTCTCTAGTACACCGCGTGTGTAGCTTTCTGTGGCTGCTGTTTACCATGCAATAATACAACAAGTGTGTGTTTGAAGTGTGACTGCGCTGTGCTCTTGTGCGGGCAGAAGGGGACGGCATGTCACCGCTCATAAACTCATTTCAGACTCAAACCGTGTCTTGTTAAGACTGTGTTTGACCTGGAGCTGGTTAGATTGACAGAGTGGGTTTTATCCTGCAGGTATGGCTGATTCGGAGAGTCTTTCGTAACGATGAGAAACATGATTCCGGTGAGGGTCAAACACGGGGCTACCGTATTTTGCAACATGGAAGTAAGCTCTTGTCTGTGAATGTGTGCGAGACTATCGTTTCATTAGTCACTAAACAACCAGAAGTATAACAGGTGCATTAAACAGTAAAACTATTTACGCTACAAACCAGTGTGTTTATGATTACGATAAAACATTAAACAATATGATAACAAATATCAGTTTGCAATATCAAGCAGCATAACGAACTGCTTTTGTGCAGCTAAAATATGATTGAAGATGAGAGGGGTGATAAGGTGTAACGGTCAACTCGGATCACATGTGCCTAGATAACTAATCACACTAGAGCCTTAACATCACTGAATTTCAGTCAGAGTTGTGTGACACTTAATTACAGTTTACAGATACCATAGGAATGAATGGTTTAAGGCTAGAATACAGCTAAATCTACTGGGCATGCACACACACATAAGCGTAATTCTTGTGACACTGTACAACAATAATTACTTTTAGTTTTAACAAATTAGTTTTTTCGTTGTAATGTGAGGGGTACAGTGTAAAAAAAAGCCAACTCAAACATTTAAGGCAACCAGCTTCAGCAGATTTTTGAGTTTTCTCAACTTGTTGTTTTAAGTTTATACAACAAAAAGTTGAGAAAACTCTCTAATCTGCTGAAACGGCTTGCCTTATATGTTTACGTTGGCTTTACTTTTGAATTTTTCTTCAGTGCAGATTTAGCGTTGGGGTATGTGTATTAATAAAACACAATGTAATAGGTAGAAATTTGTATTTATTGTTAGCTTCCGGTTGTAGCTGTATCCCTTCTAACCACAACCGAATGAAACTGAAAAAGTTAGTGACTTCTCTTATAACACTGCATTTGTTTCATTGTAAAATCAAAAAATATGCTAGTTCAACCCAAAAGTATTGTTTAGTGTAAAACTTGAAGATTAGCCGATACGCTGTCGTTTCACTTAATGATAAGCGGTTTCCTCCAAAAAGCTGTTTATTCAGCGTAGTGAAGCCTCTTCTTCACATGGATATGAAGACATCCATTCAAAAAGAAAACCGCCTCTGGTCTCCTTTCCCATGTACTGTCAGAGCAGAAGCGTTAGCTTTAGCCATTACCATTTTTGGCTAAAGTTGCAGGGCTTGCCTTCTAGTGGCTTTGAATATAACAAAGCGAATGACACCGGAAACCTCGCACATTCAAGTTACAAATGGCTGTTACGTTAAAAGTAAGGTGAATAAACGTTCTACACATATTTAGAGATTTCTATTTTGGCCATCAATTATAGCCAACTTTTCAAATTAGTTTTTTTTCAGTCCCTGTTTACTTTTTAATAAGTTCGGTCCTTTTGTGAATGATTTAGAAGATGAATTTATAATAACTTTCTTTGAACAAGTTTGCCTCTTCAGCTGAAGTTACCTAGACCACACAGCTGTTTGAGAGTTTTAGGCAACTGTTATAATAATAATAATAATTTGTTACATTTATAAAATGTTTTTCTAGGCACTCAAAGCGCTTTACATAGAAGGGGGGGGATCTCCTCATCCACCACCAATGTGCAGCATCCACCTGGATGATGCGCCGGCAGCCATAGTGCACCAGAACGCCCTCCACACACCAGCTTACTAGTGGAGAGGAGACAGTGATACAGCCAATCAGTGTATGCTGTTTTTAATGACCACAGAGGGTCAGGACCTCGGTTTAATGTCTCATCTGAAGGACGGTGCTTTTTACAGTACAGTGTCCCCGTCACTATACTGGGCCATTAGGACCCACACTTCAGGGTGAGCACCCCCTGCTGGTCTCTCTAACACCTCTTCCAGCAGAAACCTAGTTTTTCCAGGAGGTCTCTCATCCAGGTACTGACCAGCTCAACCCTGCTTAGCTTCAGTGGGCAACCGGTCTTGGGCTGCAGGGTGTTATGGGTCTTTCTGAAGTCTTTATTTGTCCCAGTAATTTAATGAAGGTTAGTGATAAATCAATTTGACTGTAGGCCTAGTAACTAATGAGGTAGATTATATATAGAACTATTACCATTAGTGTACATGCAGATGCTCATGAGGTGAACTTGAACGTCGGCGTCCACCTCCTGGTCACCATCTCCGTGTTGAGGCAAAAATAAATAAAGCCTGATTCCTGGGGAAGAAACGTATAAAATCATCGTTTTTCAAACTCTCATTCAGGCTCTGTCTGGCACAAAATGCCATCTTTCACCTGTAATTTTGTTTGTTGAATTGTTGAAATTCATCCTTAAATGGAAATAAAATGTGTTGTGAATATCATGTTGACTTTAATCCAGTGAATCTCAACCCCCTCATCGTCCAACACAACAATCAAAGATATTACATCCTCTGGTATTTCTGTTGTAATTATGGCAACTTTACTTGTTTTAAAAGTTTTGTTTTCATATTTTAACATCAGGCTATTAAATTAAGTCTTAATTAAGTTGTTTCTTTTACATAATCGAGTTTAAGTCATGTTGTGGCCCCGCTGAAAGTTTGCTGAGGCCTCGGCCACCTGGTTGAGAACCACTGCTTCAATCAGTTCTGCTCTTCTTGTAGCAGGTATTTAAAGCTTCAACTTCTTTATTTCAGTCCTAAAACAGGTCAAACACATTTTAATACCCCTCAACATTGACCAGAAATGCTGTTTAGAATAAACTCTACAGCTCATTTGTAGGAACCAGACAGCTCTTACAAACGTTCACCATGGTTTCTGCCAAAATGCCATATAAATCGTGAAAGAAACTTGTTATTAGGCACCACTGTCAACTAATTCAATGCATTTTACACTGTTGAAAGCAGAACCCATACACATGTATTATGGGTTTCATATTAGTGACAACAGTAAGTCTCTCATGTCAAACAGTAATATTGTGAAATATTATGACAATTTAAAATAACAATTTTCTATTGTAATATATTTTCAAGATGTAATTTATTTCTATGATGCAAAGCTGAGTTTTCAGCTTCATTACTCCAGTCTTCAGTGTCACATGATCTTCAGAAATCATGGTAATATGCTCAAGAATTATATATTTTCTATTATTATTGTTGAAAACCGTTGTGCTGCTTCATATTTTTGTGATAATTGTGATTTTTCCACGGTTTTCACTTTTCTTTCAGGATTCTGATAATTTCAGATAATTTCTTTCAAATTAATTAAAAGTTCAAATGAACAACATATCATTATAAATGTCTGCTTTGATGCATGCTTGCTGAGTAAAATACATTTCTTTCAACAAAATCTCCCCCCACACTGGTATTATGCACCAAGACGGTCTGATCAGAATTGATAATAGTAGTACTTTACGTTTCTTCACATTCTTCACATCACCTTGTCAGGTTGTTACTGCAGTAATGTTGTCATAGTATTCACTGAGAGTGTGAGACTGTGTGTGTTTAAACTCAGATTGACTGATAGAGGCTTCAGGGAATTTGCTCGTGGCTTTTGCCTGTAACCTTTATTTAAAACCAGGGTTTGATTTGAAACGTCTCGCTAACACCTATGACACTGCATTTCAGGAATGAGTTTGCAGAGTGTTTCTGCAAAAGCCAGACGTGCGTCGTCTCAGACAGTTGTGTGTTTAGGTTATCTGGCTCACATCGAGAGGCTGAGAGTTTTCACGCTGTGCGTGTGAGAATGTGATATTGTCTCTGTGTCGAGTGGGATGGTCTGTGGCGCGTAATTAGAATATGGGCTCCTGTGTTGTGACTAGGGATGGGTACCGAAACTCGGTATTTAATCGGTCTCGGGGCTAAATTATGAAAGACCGGAGTATCGATAAGCTCTGACGTTAACGGTTTTGTTATCGGTACTGGAGAAATTAAGAAAACACACATACATTTATTATTACTATATATACACATTATCTTGCAAATTATATCCTAGAGTCCCCAGCTGTTTTTATATGCAATAATATTCAAACTCTTGTCTATGATGCATTTTGCTATTCCCAAATCAGAAGCGCGATCGCTCACGTGGAGGAGTTTCAGCACGTGCAACATGAAAGCCCTGTTTATGATAGAAGAGAACTAACCATTAAAACATGCTTACACTTTAGGCCTATGGCTGTTATATTAAACTAAGTTTATTAAATGTTTTTTTAGCTTCAAAGATTATAGCCGTGTTTCTTCTAGCACAACTTCCTTCTCTTCTGCCGCGCATTTGTTCCTCCTGACCAAAACTTAACGTCAGAATCAGATCAATCGTCTGTATTGTTGTTGTAAAATACCGTCTTTACAGTTACTAAATTGCTGGACATGTTTGATAATGAAATGTTGGAAGTACAATCCACCACGAGGCGCTGTTCCTCAGGCTGAAGTGTGTGTGCGTGTGTGTGTTTGCGTGTGTGTGTGTGTGTTTGCCGTGTGTGTGTGTGTGTTTGCGCGCGCGTGTGTGTGTGTGTGTGTGTGTTTGCGCGCGTGCGTGCGTGTGTGTGTTTTGCGCAGCGTGTGTGTGTGTGTGTGTGTTTTGCGCGCGTGTGTGTGTGTGTGTGTGCGTGCGCGCGCGCTCAAGCAGGCGTCAAGCGATCAAATACACACACACTAAATATATTTGTCAGTTTGTTTAACTTTGTTCATGTTCTTACTCTATATTATCTTATGTATATAAAACACAAAAATGCCTGCACACTGCTGCATTTACAAATTTATATTTTATATTTATTTAATGAAATATTTATTTAACATTTCAGAATATAAAGCCATGTTAATTAAGCTGCTAATCTATCATAGAAATATATAACAAAAGTACCGATAAGAATACCGTTAAAGCACCGGATCGATAAGCAGTATCGATGAGTAGTAATGCCGTTAAAACCTTAACGATAATCCCTGTGTTGTGACTGGCTTCTTTGAGCGAGCTCACCTGTGTGCTTCCTGCTCATTAGCATTCTCATGCATATTAATAAGGAGCAGAGGCGCAGCACGCCCTAGCTTGGCCGCAGGGCATCATGGGAGATTACTTGCATGAGTAATCCCGCTGGCTGGAGTTGGTCCAGAACTCCACAGCTGTCCGTCAAAGCGCAGGCGGGCAGAAGGGCATCAGGGTGTGTCGGGGCAGGGCAGTAAAGGGCTAGCGTTTAGCATGGGCTTAGATTAGCTCATGGGGGAGGAAGTGAATCTCCTTTTGCATCGCAATGAGAGGGCTGTTTTACGGTGCTTTTGCTGATTAGCTTCTATTTAGTTTAGAAGTTTGCTCTCTAAATGTCTAAAACTAACACTGTGTGCTCTCTGATGTATCTTCAGTTTCTTTCAACATGTAATTCTACCTGTTGTTGACATCTCGGATTCATTAGTGCCAGAAGAAATGTCTAGTGCTGAACTACAATAACACAATAGAATCACTTTAATTGCATTTCAGTGTACGCGTTACCATTCAAACTTTTTTTTAAGTTTTGAAAGAAGAATTATTTTGAAAGAAGTCTCTAATATCCACTAAGGTTGCATTTGTTTGATAAAAATACAGTAAAAACAGTAATATTGTAAAATATTTTTACTGTTTAACTTGTCAGATTTCTTTTTCAATACATATAAAATTTGATTTATTCCTGTGATGCAAAGCTGAATTTTCAGCATTATTTCTCCAGTGTCACATGATCCTTCAGAAATCATTCTAATATGCTGATTTAAAAGTATCATAAAAGTGACTCTTGCAATATATTCCAATATCACGGTTAGAATGTGTGATACATTATTCAGGCTGAACTTTTATGCTGATTTTGCATCCTTTTTAGTCTTTAGTTGCCATTCATTGCAAACGCATGGAAAAGATTGACCAGCACAATTCTTCATATTTCTTCCTTTTTTTGTTCCACAGAAGAAATAAATGTCATATGGATGGTTTGAAACATCATGAGTGAGTCAAATATATATAATAGCAGTAATGACATGTTGCTTCTCAAAACCCACACAAAAATGACATTATAGAGGCTAAATTATTTAATAATAAAGCGTCTCCATGTTTGAATAACCAGCAGTGGCATCAAGGGAAGGAAACACCCACTTTCATCATCCAATCAGTTCCCAATACATCAAATCAAGTCCTTCCCAACTTCTTCCCCTCATTGAACATTCAGTTTCATATGAAATAGTAATAAGTAGAATTGGTTGCAAATGCTTATTTCTGTTGACTTGACATTTTCTCACTGTTTTCATTCGTTCATTCAGCTTTCATTCTAAAGCAGCCAAATCAAGTAAACTCGAGAGATTTTTGCTGTATCATTTAATAGAGAACAATGCGTGTGTGTGTGTGTGTGTGCGTGTGTGTGTGTGTGTGTGTGTGTGTGTGTGTGTGTGTGTGTGTGTGTGTGTGTGTGTGTGTGTGTGTGTGTGTGTGTGTGTGTGTGTGTGTGTGTGAAGCACACAGCACTGGGTGAACTGCACACCGACCTGTCACTCACGTAATTACTGTTCTTCAATGAAGGACGGAAAGTATTGCGTTCTTTCCTGAAGGTGCAAATGTCTTATCAATGTTTCTCTCTGTGATACAGGAATTAGATTTCATATTTACTGGAATTAAATGTTTGGCTGCAGAATACTAAGCAGTATTGATCTATCCTGCTCCAGCACTCTGAAGTCTATTAGTGTTTCCACATCATCAAACATATGAAAGTGTATGTCAAATGTGTGTGTGAGAGTGATAGAGATACAGAGACTGAGAGGTAGGGAGCACAGTAGGGTTCACATACTGTGTGAATACTAATTCAGCTCTCTTGGCAGGTCAGGGTCCCTCTCCTCTCGACATTTACCCATCTGCACCGCAGCACACACTCTCACACACAGCTCCTGTGGATTACCTAGGCCGCAGGACAGAGCCGTTTCTATGGCAACCTCATAGCAGGCCGCATGAGTTAACCATACACCTCTTGTAAAGTCTCTCCTTCAGGGTGTGTGTGCATGCATGTTTATGTGGTTTATGAGGACACAAATTTGTATAATGACAGGGGTATGACAGGTATTACAAGGAGAAGGTGATTTATGAGGACATTTTCTGTGTCCCCATAATTCAAAAGGCTTATAAATCATACAGAATTAGTTTTTTTAGAAAGTAAAAAAGCACAAAGTTTCCTGTAAGGGGTAGGTGTAGGTGTAAGGTTGTTGTAGGGCGATAGAAAATACGGTTTGTACAGCATAAAAACCTTTACGCCTGTGGAGAGTCCCCGTAAACCATAAAAACCAACATGTGTATGTGCGCGTGTGTGTGTGTGTGTGTGTGTGTGTGCGTGTGTGTGCGTGTGTGTGCGTGTGTGTGCGTGTGCGTGCGTGTGTGCGTGTGCGTGCGTGCGTGCGTGCGTGTGTGTGTGCGCGTGCGTGCGTGTGTGTGTGTGCGTGTCTGTGTGTGTGTGTGTGTGTGTGTGTGTGTGTGTGTGTGTGTGTGTGTGTGTGTGTGTGTGTGTGTGTGTGTGTGTGTGTGTGTGTGTGTGTGTGAAGCACACAGCACTGGGTGAACTGCACACCGACCTGTCACTCACGTAATTACTGTTCTTCAATGAAGGACAGAAAGTATTGCGTTCTTTCCTGAATATGGTTTTGGGGTAAAGCTTTTCAGTAACAGATCGGTCTTCAGTGTCACATGATCTTCAGAAATCATTCTAATATGCTGATTTGCTGCTCAAGAAACATTTATTATTATTATTATTATCAACATTTAGAAAGTTACATTATTTCTGTGGAAACCGTAATAATTTTTTTCAGAATTCTTTGATGAATAAAAAGTTCAAAAGAACAGCATTTATTTGAAAGTCTTTAATAATGTTATGAATGTCTTTACATTCATTTTTGATCAGTTTAATGCATCCCTGCTGAATAACAGCATTACATTTTATAATAAAAACTAAAACGATGGTCCCTTTTTTACTGGGAAGGGAAAAGAAGTGGAAAGAGGAAGTCATAATAGTTGGGTAAACACCTGGTGGTGAACAGAATCTACAACAAAAGTGTTTCTCTGATTTAAAAAAACTAAAATGTTGAGAGATAGATTAAGTTGGTCTCGTCTCTCATTCTCTACTTTAAAAGCTTAAAGACAGGCTCTTACAATGGAAAGGGAAAGACTGGCTCTCCAGAAACGCTAACATACTCACTGTTTCAATACTAAAGCCACAAGATGTAAACAATATGAGTCTGATTATGATTTTAGTAGCAAATAAATCACTTCCTAGCCTTTACTATTTTGAGTTTCGAGAACTTTACAACTCTCTCAGGACAACACCATAAACCCTAAAACAACTGCACCTCAAATAATGCACATGTTTTAACAACAACAACAAAATAATAATGTAAGTGCATTTATGAGAATCACATTTCTGTTTTTAATTCCTTCACAAATGAGTTCCTTCATTTACATCCAATGTAAGTTCCCTAGCATTACATTTTTTGCTTATTTTATTTTTAGCAAAAATGGAACATATGAGCCATTTTTACAAAACAACATTTTAACTTTTAAACTTGTATTGAGCAGACATTGATGTTACAATGCATTTACATAGTATACAGTACTATCTATAATACTAATCAGATCGTTTAGAATCGTGCAGTTAAACGATGTTATATTAAATACAGAGTTCCTTTAATTATTCTGCTTGTAATGATACAGTTTTATACTGTAGTTTATTGCATTACCATGGACACCATAATAAAATGTAAAACCCAGAAAGTAAAATCAAAGTTAGCTGTAAAAGTAAACCAATGTTGGTTCATTTCTTTTGGCAGTAATGAGAACAGAAAAAAAGCATATTTTGAAGATGGACGTTGTCATTTAAAGCCTTTTCAGCGATCTGATATCGTGTGTGTTGGAGAAACGGTGTTAATGTCATAATGTCTATACGAGACGGGGTGTATTACAGAGTATCTGACATTGAGTGTGTGCTTGTGTGTGTGTAGGTTACCATTTGATTGACAGGTGAGCAGAGTCTCAGTGCTCTGGGCTTCATAATCAGCAGCTTTATTCCGAGCACAAAGGATTGTGGGAAGAGAGGGATGAGAGAAGCCGAGAAGTGCAGAATAGTAAAATTCCCGGAGGAGAGGAGGGGTTGCCTTCTCTCCTTTGTTTACTTCTTTGCTTTCCTTTGAACAGGTTCTCAGTGTGTGTGTTTTTGGGAGTGCAGGTAGTGTATTTGGTGTATTTTTGAGTATGTGCGCAGCTCGGAGTGCGTGTTTTGAAACCAGTGTTGTTCTCATTATGACAGATAGATCAAAAGCACGATTAATTTCTGAGCACGTCTTCCCTGGTGCTGTTGCTCCAGCTGTTCAGTGCTCCTCATGCCGATAAAACGGACGCTCTGATTGGACGACACTCTGATTGGTGGGTGTGACCATGTGGTGGGGCTTAGTGATATTTTTATATCTGCCATGTTTTTCCTGCATTATTTTGTTGTTTTCTGAGTTTTATAGAACATGGATATGTGGAATTAATTTTGACTTAAACTACAATTTTAAATAGTTGTAGAACCTGTATGTTTGAAAACACACATAGTCTTCTTACTTAATGAGGTTAAGCGCCACATTTTAAGTTAAACATTACTATTTCTTCCTCGAATCAATCGCTTTTGCTTGATTTTGGATGAATGAATACCTGTAAAATGAAGTAAATGTGTAATTTCCTTGCTGGACCATTAGTGAGCTGATACTACTGCGGCTCAAACTTTCCATCCTCTCCGGGCAGCTGCGGTTTTTCCAGTGAAGGTTTTATTCAAGCCGGCGTTTCTCAGAACTGCTGCTGAACCTCATTTACTTCAGCTCCAGGAAGTCAATAGCATCACTTCTCTTTCCTCTCTGCTTTTTCTTTTTCTCTCTTTCGTCAGACTACTTAGTATTTTCTCAACGTTCCTTGGCCATCAGTCTGTTTATCTGCCTTTTCGTTGCATCTTTTTTTTCCATTCTGACCGTGTGTCCACGTGTTTCAGGAAGGATTTTACAAATGTTTCAAGTGATTGTTGCTCAGTGCCAATCACAAATAAACTTCGGGTGATTGTTCAAAACCCAAATCATTTTGAGTAAAACTTTTGTGAAAGCCTTTGACCATCTAACTCGCTCCTCTTAAAAGATTCCACAGTTACCAATATTTACAATATCCGAGCCTGCATGTCTCCTTCTCGTGAGTATTTTTTTGCAGTCGTATAAGTGATTTTCTCTTGTTTTGCCTGCTGATTAAGCTCATATCCATAAACAAAACGACCTCGTTTAACAGATTACAAAGGAATTACACGATCAAAGAGCAAAAGTCGGGACATATAAGAGAGTGGGAGAGAGAGAAGGAGATTATTTGTGTGTGAGTAAGAGAGAAAGAGATACACCTCTTGCCCTGCTCTATCTGATATTGGAATCCATTTTGTGCTGAATGAACGTAACAGCTAATCCCACCCTCTGGTACAGGCCTCAGGGTCTCTGACACACACACACACACACACACACACACACACACACACACACACACACACACACACACACACACACACACACACACACACACACACACACACACACACACACACACACACACACACACACACACACACACACACACACACACACACACACACACACACACACACACACACACACACACACACACACACACACAGCAGACACACTGTGCATTAACATGCATTCAAAGAACCAAAATGTTGTTGCGTTTCAACATGTTTTAATAAATTCACACTGTTCTGTGAACGAGTACGAACTGATTTGCACTAAATAATGTGTGCTGGAGAGGGCAGGCTTCAGTCCCCTAGTCACCAAGTTTACTTATTTATTTAAAGTAGCGTGATATTTACTCTAAATTGAAAATTCATTGACATGAATCTGCTACACCGCATGAATATTATCTGTTCTAATTGGATTGCGATGAAAATGGTATTGCCATTGAATCAAATTTCATCTGTTTTTGTACAGATAGAAGCTAAACACATAGAATGTAGTACATTAGTCATTTAGCATTATCCAAAGCGACTTACAAATGAGAGAGTAGATCTTTAACCTTAAGGAGTTTGCCTTTGTTAATGGTCATCTACTGATAGGCACTGAACACTTTTGCTGTACTGTCGTGATTGGTAGTGAACAGTGTTGGGGAAATTTACTTTTAAAAGTAATGCATTACAATATTTCATTACTCCCCAAAAAGTAAATAATTACATCACTTAGTTACTTTTTATGGAAAGTAATGCGTTATGTTACTTTTTAAAATCAAGGTAGGGCTTGCTTGCTTGTTTGTTTTTAATATGTAAAAAGTTATTATACAAATGTAAAAGCCCTCTTCACAACTAAAATGAGATGAGAATATGCCTCAGGCTGAAGGAAATGTAAATTCACAGCTGTACAGTAGAGGGCGCAGCTCAATGTGTAGGGCAGCAGCAATAACAAAAGTGAATCCCAAATGTGTCATTTTTGCTTAGTATGATTGAATTTGATCATCGAAGTTCAGTAACAAAGACATTGGTTAATAACATGGGATTAAATTACATTTGTCTTTAATTATTGCAGGTTTGTATTATATTCTGACTTTGCCTTTGACTGTTTTTATTCATTTTGAGGAATACTGAATCTGTTTTTGTGCAGGTAAAATTAGTAAATGCATGTTCATATTTAATCTAGAACTAGAGTAACATCATGAGGCATGTGCACTTACTCCTGATTTCTCTCAACATGGCAACATGAGAGCTGCCAGTCAAGGCATGCAGTAACTCTAAAATGTAGCTATCCAAAAACAGCTAACTGTTTAATTGATAGTTTTTGTCGTCTTGTTGAATAAGCTTGTTGAACAACCTCTGCTAAGAAAGAAGGATTAGTAGGCTAGTAATGACAGATCATCTAGATTAGGTGAAATTGGATTAAACTGGACTGGATTAAAAATCAAACTTCATCTCTTCAGTCACTGAAAAGCCTATTGAACATGAAAGCAGGACTGTTAATTTAATATAAGTGAGTTTTCCTCACTGTGAAGCTCTGCCTCTGGTGAACATAATGCAGTATTGATCCATTTCATGCCCAAAATGGAGTTTAATATGACTTTTGATGGTGAGCTCCACAAACTGCCTTCTACAGGTTAGGGATTTTTATTTTATTTTGAGATTAATCCCATTTTAACACATGCAGTGCTTTTAAATGAAGAATTATCTGAGAACTATTGTGGTTACTGTACAGTGTTGGAATGATGTTGAAGCTTTATATTGCTATAAAACCGACTGGAGCATCGCGTTCAGGAGTTTGGTGCGTTCACCGGACCGTAACGCTCCGTTTGTAACGGACCTTTGACTCGGAACTAATGAAGAAATGAGACGGAAACAAAGGATGACAGAAGTTAAAGACTGTGTCAACGAGCAGATGCTGTAGGCCTGTAGAATTTATTCATTTCATTTATAAGAAAATCCAAGTGAAAACAATACTTCTAGAAATGACTTTTTTCTGCAGCCTGACTGAATAGACCAATTTTTACGAACTTACAAATAAATAACTATAAATAACTTATTGTTATTATTATTTTTCATTAATTTTACATTAGGCTGTGAAAACAATTTTGAGGCCTTCATTACGGTGTTGTGAGTTTTGGTTTGTGTGTGCGCGCGCATGTGTGTGTCAGCGCTCTACCGTTATTTTGGCAGATTGCTCTTTTAATTAACGCTCATTTTGCGCGCATCTGGCACGTGTATAGATTTAAATTAATTTTTAAGATTCAGCTTAGTTCACTCAAGGAAAAATAATGGCGGGTCAGTGGTGTTTGTTTACTGGGCGAAAAGAATAAGCAATTAGTCATTTGTCAAGAGTCTACATTTGGAGGAGTTTTGACAGATGTAGGGTTGGATCTCGGAGAAGGGAGAGAAACTGTTGAGTGCAAATAGCTGAAATCCCCTCGAACGTTTTTGATAAACAGTTTCTGTGATTGCAGTCTTTCACCGGCCATGTATTGATTGTCCTTTAGAAGGTAACGAAGAGGGCCGAACAGTCTTGGTCCAGACGGAGGCCTCATCGTGGACTTTTTGAGGTAAATATAATCATACTGTCTTATTACAGATAACTTTCCATAGCATAAACTGTGAGAAATGTATTTTGTATCTATTTACCCGGTTAAACATCTACTGAAATTAACCAAACATTTTGCAACAGTGAAAATTAATTTAGTGCACTTAATTAAATACGCCAAACACACCACGCGCTGAAACTGACGCTGCGCCCCTCCCCCTCTTGTGTGTGTGTGTGTGTGTGTGTGTGTGTGTGTGTGTGGTAAATGTAGGTCACATCGAAGAGAACTGCATACTTTGTAATTATAATTATCTCGTAAACACCTTATTTCGCCTTTAACAATGTAGAGAGCCGTTACTTAACGGACGCCGACACCACATTGAGCTTCACTCACATCCTCAACTGAACTTAATTTGGTTAATAAATGTCAAATAGATTACTACTACACAATATAAAACAAACAATATTTTCAACATAGTGTATGAAACTTAATATAAATTAAAACGTTTTTACTTTCTCTATCACTATCCCATATTTTAGATTAACTTTATGCAGTCAAAATGTTTGAGGTTTGATAACTGTTGTCAAACTTTGTTTAGAAAAAAAGAGCAAGGCTCTGGCAAACTTTTTGAGAGCATCGATTTTTTTCTTTAAGAAAGTCTGTTTTTAATCACCAATGGTGGTTGTTAACAAATTAGGTTAAAATAAAAATAACAATATATAACGTTAAATATAACATTTTAACGATCAGTTTCTGATAATAAGACATTCCATGCTGAACTGCTCATAAATTAGCCCTCGTAAAATTGCAAAATGATTAACTCTACAGTTGGATAAATGTACCATTACACTATATTGATATTTCTGCAGTGTTTCGTCTTTCAAACTTTATTGGTTATTATAACTTTCTTTAAACGTCTGAGTGTCGGCCAAAACAATTTGATCTTGTATGTTGATTCCAAATTCAGGTTTTAAGAGTCACAAGCATTTTTTGCCTTAGTTTATGATTGTTGCTGCTCCAAATGACAGTTGTTATGATCTGGTGGCAGCCAGCTGCCAGTCACAGTTTGTGACGCTTTTAATCCAATGTTAAATCAATTACAGTCCACTCTGGGTCAATCTACACTGGGATGGACACCTCCTCGAAAGTTTCATTTTGCATCTGTTATTTTTATTTCTAATTTTTATGGATTGGTGGCGGATTTACGTGGTGGAACCATCTCGAGGAGCATCCAGACCGAACAGATGGACTCGAGCCCTAACCGGTATAGCGTGCATATGTGCATCCGCTGCTTTGCGCGTTAAGCCCTATTAAGACCGTCTACCGTGCAACTGGTGCTTCGCTCAATCCCGCGAGCTCTCGCAGACTACACAAGCGAAAGCTTCTAATCCCTCACGTGAGAGGACGGGTTCTCTCGCGCTCACATCGCGTAATTTACAGTCTGCCTGGAGGCCTTCGATATATACCTCAAACCAGACCGTGTTATTTCATAAGAGCCTCCTGCTGGGCGGTTCATTTCCACAGTCACCCCGAGACCTTTAAAGTGCATTTACACCACAACAGCCAACTCATTTTATTCCATTATCATGTTTTTCTAATTCAGTTTACGAACAATTTGTTGGCTATATTTGGCTATTCGCTAAGATTGAAGTAGCTTTGTGCTAAATTAATCTGAATTCATCCTGGTGTTGGATCTTCAAGGATCACATATTTCCGTTCCTTTCCTTTCTGTTTGCCAGAGAAACAGAGAAAGAGCCAGTGATGTAGTAGGCCTGCTCAATAATGTCTACTTAAAATAACATCAGCCGTTTTAGCTCGCCCATTAAATGAAAATGAAATGAGGCTTCCCTTCTCTCACGTTGTTTTGCGGGTAAAACATTTATGAAGCGGAATACGTCAGAAGTATAAGTGTATGTTTGTGAGAGGATCCTCCCTTTGCGCGAGACACCGGGCGCTCGAGGCGTCTCCGTCCGCCCTTCTCATGCACGAGGGCGCGAGCCCGCGGTAATGGTGGTAATTTGGCTTAAATAAGGGAAGGTCAGCCTTTTTAAACTCTTAAAAACTGTCAAAGCTCTCGTAGACACACAAACTTAAAGACTCGAGTATTTGGCTGCTGGGGAGGGAGGAGACATTCACAAACACTGAGAACGAGGCGAATGGCTGGGACTGATTGAAACACACACATTTGCACATGAGCAGAAAGTCTTACAGATAAAGTGTTAAACGTCATCAGAGGTTCTATTTTCCTTGGAACAATATATATATATATAGCTATTTATATTTGTGATTTTTTTTAACATGCTACTGGTAAAACGGGTGTCCAAGTCTTTTCATGCACCTGTGTGGCTATAAATTTGACCGACAGGCTGATTTGAGCGATGACCCCCCACGCGCGCCCCACTTATCACCCTAAACGTGCACAAAACACTTCCCGCGTGGGTCAGACCGTCACTGTCCCGGTTCGGTTAGCGGTGAACAGAACAGAAACAATACATGTTGATTGGATTGGCTGCAAGATAATTAAACTGAATCAAAATTGACCGTGCAGCACCGATTTGGTCAAAAGCCATTACTAAACTCCCTACTACTAATAAAGTATCTAAAATAGGCTACTACATGAATTAAATAATAATGTGTTTTAATTATTTTATACAGCGGACGACAAAGTGGTATAAATAGGCTGTTTGTAGTCCATGGTATTAAAATCGTTTTTAAATAATTCGTAGATTTAAAAGGCTATTCTTCTGCTGTTTAATGTTTTTGTGCAACCGTATTTCCAAACGAATTGTTCGATAATAATTATAAAAAATGCTTTGTGTGATGATAAATAAGAAAACGTAAAAAGGGAAATAGGCTATTCGTTCCCTTTCTGAAATTAATTTAGCTTTCATGCTAGTATCTCTCATTCAGTTAAACAGAAGTTAAAATATGTGATAAAAACAGATTAAGACGAAGCAGTGAAATAACAAAACAAAACGTTTAATCGTGCAATCCAAATTACAGTGACAATACACCGAGTTAAACTTACGTGTTGCTGAAAAAAATCCCCAAAAGCAGGTAAATGGTAAAGCCGCGAGGAAAACAGAGACAAATAAAACTGGCCCTGCTAAAGAAAGCACAAACGACCTTAAAGAAATGTCCACAAAAATCATCAAAAATGTTGAAAGCGCACTTGGTTCCTTATTAGGCGAAGATACAATATTTATTCCGTGTCTCCAGGGATGAGGCTGCTCTCTCTATTGTCCTCCCTTTCCTCAATGCTGATGCTTAATTTTCAAAACTTCTATATTACCAAGGGACCTACGACATCAGCCGGAGAAATACCCAGCAAGTACAAAATCCGAGCCAGGGAGCGCTTTGTGCAGAGGGGAGGCATTTCAGCCGCTTTTACCGACTGCGCGAGGCGACATTTCATTTTCACGCGCTATTTTGGGGATTTTTTTCTTTCATTCGTCCAACAGTGCGAGGAAATCGGGTTATTGGATCGCGAGAATGTCAGCCACATTTCCGGGATTGGTGCACGATGCGGAGGTATTTAAATTCAATTCTTATCATCTCACAAAAGTCGTTGAATTTCATTTCATTTAGCGTAGCATGACATGGAGGGAAATTACGATCACTTAGCACAGCGGAATGGAAGTTAAGACTTCTGAGGGAGTTTGCTGCTAGGCGAGGAGAAATACCATATGTTAGTTTCTAGTGAAAATGGCTTTTACTATTAGTTTTTTTTCCTGGTGAATATGGCTCTCTAGAGTTCATGTAAAAGTCTCTGCCGTGATTGGAACCGTTTGCTCGTTCTTTTTCTATATGTCATAATAATTATTAGTAGTGCAGACTGTCGTGTCTTGTGCTTACCTGCGGTGAAACGGCCGTAGACTGTTGACACAAAACGGCTTTTAACGTAATAGCGTTTGCGCGGATGTAGTAATAATAATATAGTATAATAACACACTCCGCGGCAAATGATAGACAAGTGAGGGAGGGAGAAAAACGCTGTGAGCTCGTGGAGCAGTTTGCAGTGTGTTTCACGCACTCCCTCCCAGGCACGGAGAGATGACATCGCCGTCAGGTACTTTTCTAAAGACACTTTGAGCTGCTGTGTGTGTTTGTGTGTTTGGGGAAGGTTTGAGTTTCCGCCGCGTGAGAAATGCGCGCGGATCGCTGCGAGCGCGTGTAAATGACATCCCTCATATTTTTCTCTTTTTTCCCCGCACAGATACGTCACGACGGATCAAACAGCTACCGTTTGATGCAACTCGGATGCTTGGAATCTGTGGCCAACTCGTCTGTCGCTTACTCTTCATCGTCTCCGCTTACATACCCAGCTACCGGAACC
This sequence comes from Gymnocypris eckloni scoliostomus, assembly GCA_027564155.1. Classification (NCBI taxonomy): domain Eukaryota; kingdom Metazoa; phylum Chordata; class Actinopteri; order Cypriniformes; family Cyprinidae; genus Gymnocypris; species Gymnocypris eckloni. The sequence continues at coordinate 35,811,893 of CM050412.1, read as the reverse complement.
GAATTTGCCTCCCCGTATTTTCCCACGAACCACCAGTACACGCCCTTACACCACCAGTCCTTCCACTACGAGTTCCAGCACAGCCACCCGGCCGTGAACCCGGATGCGTACTCGTTAAACTCTCTCCATCACTCGCAGCAGTATTACCAGCAGCTCCATCACGGCGAACCAGCGGACTTCATCAACCTTCACAACGCCCGCGCGCTCAAGTCTTCGTGCCTGGACGAGCAGCGGCGGGAACTGGGCTGTCTGGACGCGTACCGCAGGCATGACCTGTCACTCATGAGCCACGGCTCTCAGTACGGCATGCACCCCGAGCAAAGACTGCTGCCCGGGGCGGGTCTGGGGCTGCCGCCGGGGGCCGATGACCTACAGGTAGCCTACACCTCACCGGCATTTCTACCGTTCAAGCACAAAATACACACACTTAACGTGTCCAGCACCACCGTCTCACACACACGCACGCAGGCTGCAGAGAAGGTGACGCCTTCAGGGATGTTGTATAGTCACTTTCACTGCCCGAGCAGAAGAAATGATTGCCCGAGGGCTTCGACAAAAAAACCTTAGACGTCAGGAGAGACTGAAAGAGAAAAATCGAGGCCAAGCAAGCACTTCTTTTCGGGTTCGCACAACAAATTAATTTAATAACGAACAATGCATTAGTATTTTATTAGTATTAATGCATTAGTATTTTAATCGCTAATTAAACTTAACTGATACACACAGGGGTGGGGGAATCGCAATGAAAAAAATCGTCTGATTTGCAGAAATGCGTTATTTCTCAACATATGAAATAATAATTTTTAAACCTATATTTCGAAACGTTTGAAAGCACAATTTTTCAGTTGATTTAGCTGGTGGATTTTACATATTTAATATAGTGAATATTGAGAAGTCTGCATTCGGCTGCGCGTATGTCGGGCCTCGCTGCTGTAAAGCCGCTGTTTCTTTTTCCTCCGTTAAAAGGCGGATTAAGGGCTTGAAAAAGTGCGAACAAAAGGCAAATCCTCCACAGTAGAGCACCGTAGTTTATCCAATTTAGGACTTAATGTCAATCAACTGGTTATTTATGCACAGACATCTGAAACAGCTCAAGTTTAACCGGTGAGGCAAAAATATGTTAAAATCGAAATAATTATGCTATGCAATCATTTTAATCCTTCAGTGCGACAGTGAAATTAAACAGATAAAATATATTGCTTTTGAGATTGATATTTTAGCTAGCAGATTACATATTGGATTTTTTTTTTTTTTACTGAAATAAAATTATAAAATAGTATTTGAATGATAACATCGACGTAATCCAATTTATAGAACTGATATAAATGGTTTCTTATAAAGATAATAGTAAAATGCCGTATACCAATAGGATAACTAATATAAAACGTGTAAATGTCAAAATTTGTATTGCTTTGACTAATAATGAAAAATAAATAATTGTTGAATAATTACTTTTTTATTTGCCGGTCATGTTTTACAGGACCTGTTTAAATAATATGAAAAAATAACATCACCAATACGTTTTCTATTTATTTTATTTTATTTTGCAATAGCATACTTTGTCAGAAAACATTTGAAAACGGGTTTAAGATATTTTAGCTGAGATGCAATTTTGTAGTAGGCCTATATTATTTTATCACATGATTTGTATCATATTGTATATGTTTGAATAATAGCTTCACAAAAACTGATAAAGTAGCACAATAGTATAAAGTTTAGACGTGTTTTCTACAAAACAAATCGTGGAGATTAATTTTATTATTGCTGTCGCGTGTTCAGGATCATTCTGCACACGCACACACACAAACACACAAAAGGCCCACAGGAGAACGGACACAAAAACAGAGAAAGCAACACATACGTCCCGTGAAAAGGTTTTGGACCTTTCTTTGGTGCTGAATGAAACCGTGCACTCGGTGAAGGCCGCGGAACAGATGCGGTCAGTCTCGCGCGCACAAGCGCATCTTTGAGCCGCTAAACAGATTTGGCACGCGGAACAATAGAAGCTGCCGCACCTTTAACACGCACACGCGTAATTTATGCCTGATCCGACGGGTTTGTATATTGATTTTATAATCACTTTAACTGCGGGGAAAAGAAAATAGAGCATGAGTTTGTTAAAGGGTTATAAGAGCACGCCAGTATGGTGTCAGTATGGATGTGAGCGTGGAGCATGTGGGTGAATATGTGTGCTTTTTTTTTCTTTTCTTTTGAGACTGTGTCTCTGACTTGGCCTCCAGACTGGTTGTGGCTCGTGAGACGGATTAACTCTTTTCTTTTGATGCCATCCAGTGTTCCTTTGGCTGATGCCATCACTGATAACAGAAAGCAAAAGAATAATCTATTGGTTTGACATCATAATGTAACAGGTTCCTTTACCACTGCAATTTAGCTATACCTGTAACCACGTGGTCTGTTTAATGTGTCACATGCCTAGTCAAAACCTAAATACTGACCATCACCAGTATAAGATGAGTTTATTATTGATAATGAAGTTCATATATGTGTGTATGTGTGTCTAGGGATCTGTAGACGCGCAATGGACTGGTGTTAAATGGACAAGGTGGAGTAATTCGGAGAGGTAAGGTCACACCAAACCCACGCCATAAACAGCACACACTCATTTCAATTATTTTATAAGGTGTTTTATTTTTTATTTCTTATTATATTTTCACTAACGTCAGTCAGTTGATTGTTAACTATGATTTGAATTATCATTGTATAATTACTGGAGACTAAAGTAAATACAAAAAAAAATGTATCACCGTTTACATTATTTTTTTGTTATATTTAATAGCCTATGTACTGCTTTACAGTGAAAAGCACATGGTTTTAATATTTTAGTATAAGAATTTGAGCCTTTTTTCATTTAAAGATACCCCAAAAAAAATCAGCATTGGTTTTATTCAATTATGAATCCAAAAATATAGTTTTTATACCGAAAACTGTAAAATTAATATTTTAATAAAAATTATAGGGAAATAATTTATTTTGGAATATTTTTTACATTTTGTCTTTCCTTTCAAAAGGAATGGCATTAATGTGAATGTCAATCAACAGGCTTATTGCTTTCATTGTTAGACTGTTCAATTATTACAGTTACTGAAAATAAAAATAAATGCAACAAATAAATAACAATTTCAGTATCATCAGGAAAAAAATCTATGAATTTAGCTTAATTACGTGCATATAGTATCATATTTGATGCAACCCTTTTTTATTTCCTCAAGATAAATGTGCAAATTATTTTGATCTTTTAACGTGTTCTATCTGAAAAGGCACATCTCGGATGTTTAATATTATTATTATTATTGGTGTTTTTGTTGTCCTAGACGTTCGTGTTTCTTTTAAAATGTGTATTAGGCCTAATTGTATTGAAATTAATGTTATCTTTTGTCTCTAAGCATGTTTAGCTCACGTCGTAAGTAAGGAAATTGATTAATTAGTCACACACTGCATAAGAACTATATATATTTTCAGAAGTTCAAACCCTGATAAAACACATTTCTCAAGGTCATTCTCCACTGGGAGCCGTTCAAGATAATCTCAGAAGAATTTCAGTATTCTCTGTCTGCCGCGGTATTTTGTAAAATCGCGAGTCTCGTGCGGATGAATCGAATCGTGTTGCACGTTTCTTAATATTTTCTTAATATCAGTCGCATCTTTGTCTGTCTCTTCAAAGCAGCAGCGGATCGACACACGTGTGGAGTTTGCCACAAAGCGAGCGGTGTCTCGGGCACTTAATTTTTAATAAACTCTGTCTAGGTGTTGGGCTCTCCATCACTTCCAGTTAATGGTGTGCAGGATTTAGCCGCGAGCTCCGCCGCTCCAACCATCACAACCAATAATCATTGCTTTACCTCGCGCTCCGGTATCGATAGCTTCTCGCGCCTCGGGCGCACGCTTTGATATGTTAATGCCGCGCGGCTCCAAATTCAGTGGAGATCATATTAATGTTGTTCACACTGACTGCAGCTTTGGCTTCGTTGAATATTCAGATAACCTTTTTCAAAAGAAATCAGTCAAGAAACGAGGATCCTACTTAGAAAAGTCGTCTGTGTTTTAATCATGATTATCCCGCTTAGCTTTCAGGAATTTGATCAAGCTTCACCCCGCCTTTACACGCGCACACCGCACCGTTCTCTAGCTGTGCGCGTGCACGCTCACTGGCGCACGCGCCTGTGTGTGTGTGTGTTTTGGGTGATGAGCGTGATGCGCGCGCCGTAAACACACACCACCGCTACAGTTGAAATAGAAACAGAATGACATTTGGCCTATGTCTTTTTTTCTTTAATTTTTGTGGCAAACTCGCAAAAAGCGCTTGATTCGCTTTGTGATCGCTCGCGCGCTGCCTCGGGCTACTCTCCCTCGCGCTTAAATACCCGCTATCGCCTCTGGGCCCGGCGCGCGCGACCAGACTACCGGCAATAGCTCTTTTTCAATTGCCCGTGGCAACATAAAATACAAACTACTTTGAATCAAAACATTTTGGGTGGAATTAATGTGAAGTGAACTAGTAGAGATCTTGGGTTTGTCAGAGCGCTTTAGGGTGACTGATGAGGAGCAGGTTAGAGGCCCGCTAGCTCCTTCAGGAACACACACGTTCACTCACTCAAACACAAATACACACACCTGGCTAAATAAGATAGAGCCATTGATTGTAGCTCATTCTGAACTTGAGATCTTTACAGAGTAAATGTATCTAGGCGTGGTATGGATCTGACATGTGCAGTGCTTAATAAACAAATGCATACTATTTAATACCCAATTAGATGTGCAAAAAAACTAATGTACTAAACAATTATTCACACAGGTGGTTAACAAAATACTTAAAATTATTTGAATTGTACGCATGCTTGTTCATATTCAACTACATGGAATATTTGCACTGTTTGTCACACCACATGAGCTATTGAAATGAATTATTTAAACTTAAAGCAACACATAAGCTTGTTTGTACATTTATGCGTATATAGCTCATGGACACGTTCTGTTTCAACCACTCATATAAACTGCACAGCTTCAATGCATGGTTTTAGTTGCACACTAAAAAAGCATTATGAATGATTATGCATCATATAAAATTGATTTATTTGCAGTTTTATTCAGTTTCCAAAGCTTGCATATGGATGATTTTCTCATTTGCGGCCCCCAACAGAAGATGCAAACACCATCACCGGTCATTTCAATGGTTTGACGTGTTGTGGTTTGTTGTTGTGCACAGGTGGCACGTGTGTAGTGAACCCTACAGACCTGTTCTGCTCTGTACCAGGAAGACTTTCTCTACTCAGCTCTACCTCAAAGTACAAAGTCACCATCGCTGAAGTCAAACGCCGCCTGTCTCCTCCAGAGTGTCTCAATGCCTCACTACTCGGTGGGATTTTAAGAAGGTAAGAGATGAACTTTAGACACATGAAACCCATTCACATGTTTGGAATTTTGAAAGCATCCAATTCTGAACCAACTAAGACTTTAGGAACCCACGTCTTAGAGAAGCACAGTTTTACAATTAGTCAATCAAAATAATTTCTCAAGGCATTGAAATGTGAGTAATGAAAATGATGGAATTTAGTTCATTGCCCAAAACAAAAAGCAAGACAGAAAGAGGAAAAAGAGATGGGACATGGAGCCCTGGACACTTAATCCGGAGATAAAGAAGAGAATGTGGCTGGATGTGTGAGAGAGAGAGAGATGGAGAGGGAATGAGAACAGTGAAGCTGAGGTTCCATTATTGATGAGGGACACAGACTGGAGAGCAGAAATGAGGCCAGTGACGAGAACAGAGGAGAACACACACACACACACACACACACACACACATTCCACTCTCACACTCATCTTAAACACAGGACAACACATGCTGGTAAAGCTCAGGTTCATTAACGCCTGCAGAAACAAAAAAATCGATAGAAAAACATACAGAAAATGTGTCTATATAAAGGAAAAATTGAATATTGGTTGTTGGATAAATATTCGATTACTCTTTACACACATTATGGCCTGAATGTAGCCAATGCATGGGTAGAATAAGCATTGTGATGTTTAGTCCTAAATAGTGTTTAAATTACATCTTTGAAAAAATGTAAGGCCATTTTAGTTATTTTAGGTTTAATAATTTAAAAGCATTTTTTTAAAGACAGTAAATGCTCTACAGTGGATATGAAATGTGATCTGTCAGTTGCATGTAAGCGTGTTGCTGATGGACTTTCTCCATCTGTGTGGGTCAGGGCCAAGTCAAAGAACGGCGGTCGGTGCCTCAGGGAGAAACTGGACAGGCTGGGACTCAATCTCCCAGCAGGCCGTAGGAAAGCAGCAAACGTCACGCTGTTGACCTCTTTAGTGGAAGGTATGGAGTCATTTGTGCTTTTATTTATAAATAATGCCGACTCTTGTTTATCAAGTTCATGGTTGTTTTCATATGCATGCTTTTGTTTCTGACAATGAGTACTTTCTTGATTTGATTTGATGCTGGATGTTTGTGCAATGACTCATTTAATGAATTTGGTTTGTTAAAGGAAGCAGAGATAAAATATGATGCAAAATGTGAGCAACTTGTTTATATTTTCGTTCTATTTTATTTAATATTGAGATTTAAACAAATCTATTCTGGCATAAAATAAAAAAAGTCTGAAATATTTTTAGTCAACAGACAAAATCTCTATTACTCAAGGGAAGAGTTTAAGAATTAGAATGGTGTGAGATAGATTGATGCAACATCTATGCAATTTTTTGGGCTGTATTTAGAGATTGAACTGATTTCCCTGCTCCATTCATCCCTCATCTTCCTCCTCTGTGTATGTAGGGGAAGCGCTACATCTGGCTCGGGACTTTGGTTACACCTGTGAGACAGAGTTTCCCACCAAAGCGGTCGGGGAGCATCTCGCCCGCCAGCATACGGAACCAAAGGAACAGAACGCGCGCAAGAAAATGGTGCTGGCCACCAAGTAAGATGGCAGTTCTTTACTACTTTTAGACAAATGTGTTCATGTATACCACTTAATTGTATAGACATTTGAACTTGAAATAATACATTTCTAAATGAGACCTTCATATGCACCAAATTTAAATGATCTAGTGCAATCTGTCTACATAAGGACTCGTCTTCAAAAACAGATGCAGCTTAGAGGATGAGCTTTTATTATTGAGGATTGGAGGAAAATATGCGTGTTTGCATGCGTGTAACATTAAAAACTAAAATCTCATTAAATCTGCTCTATGCATTAATTATGAGGAACGCTGCTTTGCTTTGCATTTTGGAAATGTGTCCTTGTAACCGTTCGAACGTGTCTCTGCAGGCAAATCTGTAAGGAATTTCAGGATTTGTTAAGTCAGGATCGATCTCCACTCGGTTCCTCTAGACCAACACCTATTCTGGACTTGGACATTCAGAGACATCTAACACACTTCAGGTATATAGCCGAAACCTGCATGCAAAAATAGAGCAAACATCCACCTTATGCAAAAACAACCATAAGACTTTAGATTCATGAGCCGATGCAGGAAACAAAAATGCAGTAAATTGTAAAACTATTTCCATTTATAATACAATTATAAACTAAAATAATATAAGTTTGCAATATCAAGCAGAAAAACTGACTCAAATGACTGGAAGTCTTGCACATTCAAGTTATTAATAAGGTGAATATGCTAATGCAAGTATTGTTATTAATCACCTTTTTTCTTATATCTTTTAGTCTGATCACACATGGATTTGGTACGCCGGCGATTTGCGCGGCTCTTAGCACCTTTCAAACGATTCTCAGCGAAATGCTTAATTACCTGGAGAAACACTCAGCCAATAAGAGCACAGGAACGCCGGACACCAACCAGATCAACTCCAACTCGGACAAAACACTGCGCAAAACCACCGAGGCACAGATGAAAGATGGTAAAATCGAGAAAACAGAATGACTCTGACACAGGAGTGACCACTTTCACACTTCCTGATCCGAGCCCTGATGGGCGGGCCTCGTTCAGGGCGTGGCTACTGGGGGCAGGATTTTTATTCCATATGCATTTTATTTATATAAATGGCATAACTTCCTATGACCTCAGCTTTCCCTGTACAAACTGTATGTCACCTCATTCTCACTGCCCGACGAACGCAAACCATTTTTATTATTTTCTAAGTTATTGAAGAAGTTATTTTGCTTAAAGTTTGTCTGTATGTAATTAGTTTTAATAATGATTTAAAAAATGCAATATCTTTTATTAAAAGACTCACATCCCATTTCTGGCAAGACCTAATTTGAGGTCAGTTTGAGACTGTAAATAATTACAGCTAACTTTCCCTGTTAGTTACTGTATATTGTGCATGTTAAACTTTGTACACCATCTGAAACTGACATTCCCCACTGTTGTTCCAGAACAGAAACTCTTGACTGCATTTGTAAAAAAGTTATATATAAATATATAAATTCAATCTTTTCTTGTAGGCTTTGAACTACTTATATGAAATAACCCTTCATGCAAACTACAGGTGTTCAATAAAGCATATTGCTCAAAGTCTTATATTAATTTACGTGACTGGACTTGAATTATTGTGCTGCTTCTTGGATACAAATCATATTTTATATGCATTTGCAATGGATTCGACACAGATAACACCTTACTGATTAATCAGACACATGCTTCAACCTAACAACCTGCTGCAGCCAAAAAATCTCTCTCACCTGGGTCTGCCCTACATGTTTATTTGCCCAGACTAGTTTTTGGCTGACCTGTCATCATCCTGCTTCAGGAGACCTATAGTACTTCCTAGAGCAGCCTTTCAATGAGCCTGAAGCCCTTCATTAGCTGGGTTAGGTTTAATGGATTCGTAAATAAATGCTGCAGGAAAGTTGCTTTACTTCGCTCATTTACACTTGTATTTCATTCACAAAAATGAAAATACCCTCATTCAACAAAACACTGAGGAAATACTGAGAGAAATAATGAAAAGAGAGCAGAAGCAGCATTATTTATACAATTATTGCATTGAATTAATTCTAAAAGCAATCACAATGCAGCTAAACTTGATTGTTTGGACTATTATTGAATACATTACGAAAAAAAAGGTTGCTGTAGAATAAATCAGCACTCAAGCAGAACAGATCATTAACGGCAGAAAGACCAACACGATGCAGCACCGGAAGGCTTTACAAAGTCAATAACCGACTGACAGATCGATGCGAAGCTTTGCACGAGATAAAAGCGAGTCCTATTCATATTCAATTTTATTTTGGAGGAAACCACTGTCTGATCTCAGTACTTTCAATAATCAGCGACTAGTCAACGTTAACAGCTAATAGCCTATCCCAATAACACCATCTTAGGAAGACCCTTAGGAAGACCCAAACAGCCCTGACGCATAATTAGCGCATTTACTGATCACGAGTGTGTTTAATCCGTTTGGGCAGATCTAATGCATGTGTGACGTTCAATACACAAAGTTCTGTTTTCATTCAATACGCTACGACGCGGACTCGACCTAGTTTACGCGCGGTGTAATTAATTGCGAGTTTAAAAAGTAAAATGCAAATGAAAAGTCCTCATGAGGAAAATACAGAAAATGCAGGCTACTCACAACCAAACAACTGGCACTGATTCTGTGTAAACAAACATCCATTTTCAGAGTCAATTATTTCTCAATCGACCAAGTCAGACTGTTCCAAGCCAGCGGTTCTGAGTTAAATTATCATAAATAATAGACACAACAAATGTATTCAGATAAAACGAAGGTCTAACTATATTCTTACACGCATAGGTTACGCTAGATCAGGGATCTCCAACCCTGTTCCTGGAGAGCTACTGTCCTGCAGATTTCAGCTCCAACCCTGCTGCACACACACCTGTCTGTAATGATCAAGCAGTCCCGAACACCTTGATTAGCTGCTTCAGGTGTGTTTGATTGGGGTCGGAGCTGGAATCTACAGGATGGTAGCTCTCCAGGAGGAGGATTGGAGACCCCTGCACTAGATGTTAATATTAACCATTTTGCTTTTGAATTAGTACCAATGAGTCCAAGCACATTTACTTAGCTCCCTATAGTGACCATAACATCGATTTTTCATTGCATTTAAACAACGACAATAAGCGAAACTATTCACATGAAAATAATAATAATACAGTCTGCTTTCTTTTACAAGCAAGGGCTTCCCCGGATGTCTCCGAATTTATTTATTTCATTATTTTTGATTAAGGCCACTCAGATTTCACTGGGTACTTTGAAGATCCACAGGGAAACGTGTATGTGAAGATTATTATTTGCACAAGTCATCATTCAATCTGGATGAATCTGAAGCATCTGGACTTGGTGGTTTATCACAGCTGAAGACTTCTTTCCTCTTCTGTAAGTCTTCGACGTGAACTCAATGCATGTTTATCACGTTACTCGCGCGCCATCTTGTGGCCAGCTTGTGTACTGGCAGCCAATGCATGAGCTCGCGCACACATGCACACACACACACACACACACACACACACACACACACACACACGTTAAAATGTTATAATACATGTAGTGTGCATATATTTTCACTTTTTTTGTATGCACATTTTAATTTTAGTAAAAAAATGTGCACAGCTATAACAATATAATTATTTTGTCTTTTTTAATATTCTAAGCTGATTTGAAAATGTGGCAAACATGTTTTTACTGTGCCAGAGATGTGTTTGTGCACACATGCATGTGTATATGTGTGAGAATCTCTGTATGTTCGTGTTTTGTGTTCTGGGAGAATTTGAATGTGTGATTATGTTGAATTCTAATCAAAGTCTGTGCAGAATGAGCCTACTTTCTCTCAAACTGTTTGGACATCTGTCATGGCCTCTAGACATGCCCAGAGTGAGCGTGTCTGTGTGTGTGGCTCTGGCACTTTCTCTGTGGCAGCGGGGCTGCTGAAACATTAATCACGGATTATTTTCACTCTTCCATACGTCAGGCAGCATCTTAATGGCCAATGAAACAGATCTGAGAAACTGGCATGAAACTGGGTCATGATCAGTGAGCTCAGTTAGTCTCAAACTAAAATATCCCACAGTGCACATATAGTTGATTTGAATCATTCTGGAAAATATTAGGACATGTAGCAAAATGTTGACAATACAAATCACATTTCAGTAACCAGATTGGAAAACTGTGTATTTCTAGTGACCTAGTGACCTCTTGTGCAGGAAGGTGGAACTGTTTCCGCTCTAACACTGGATCACTGCAACAACTTATGTTAGTATCTATCTATTTAAATATATTAGTCTCCATGCAAGATTATACGATACATTGTAAGTACTTGAGTAAAATTTCTTACTTAACCAGTAATTACAGCAGTGCAATAAATTACATTAAATGGAATAAAATAATTTCAAATATTTATAATTTAATTATTTTAATAATTATTCAGTCAGTCTGCCTAAATTTTTGTTTTGTATTTATGTTTTAGTTTTACATTTTATTTGATTTACTTATAATAATACATTTTAATATTTTTTGTTTGTCTGTTTGTTACCTTGAATACTTGTTTTGTTATTTACATGTTGCAGACAGTGGGCTATTCTAATGGCAGGCTCTCTTTGTGACAGATTTTCCCCTAGAAGTGTCTGCTACTGCGGCATGTTGTCACAAAAGATCAACTTGTGCTTATTAACCTGTCGTTTAGTTTTCCTGAGCAATAATAATGTTCAGTAGCCTTTTTTCTTTTTTTAAAGATTTGTGTCTTCAGAAACTGGTAATGAAATAAACCTACCTTAAGAAATATACATATGCTGGAGTAAAAACTGTAATAATTATCCCCTGTTTAACTTTACTTCAGCCATATTTTAGTTTATTTAATTGTATTTTTTGCTAGGACTTTTAGTTTAGGAACTTTTTGTCCGCCATTTTTAGATAAGCTTTTTCTGTTAATGTCGGTCTTTGGAGGATTTGTGTTTTTGCACAATTTAAAACTCAATTTTTGGGAAATTATTGATACAACTTGCGATTAATCTTCAAAATATATTTTTTAAATATCCTTAATTTGCTTTAAGGTAAATTCATGTTTGTTTGTTCTCATTCAGATTCAGGTCACTGCAGTGCTGATAAAACGAAGTTCACAGAACTGTGATCACTTGATTTTTCATTTTTATTTTATATAACTGTGATAAGTGTTTGCCTCAGTTCTGATTCGCAGTTAATAATTCCTTTAATAAAACGGGAGATAAAAATGCTTAGCGACGTCACAGTTCATTCTAACCTACGGAAGAAGAATACATCACGTTCCATTTCACCGCCTGATAAACCTATGAAACTTTCTTTACAGCTTCTCTGAGGCAGCAACCGTGACCAAGGGGCGGAGCTTAGAGGAGGGTCAGTTACACAGGTGTGTTAGAGCAGGGCTGGGATTGAGCGCCGCGGTCCTTTTGATGTCAGAAACTGTGAGTATCACGGTAACATGAAGTTAAGTAGCCTAATGTTTGATCTCAAAACAAGCTGAAACTTTTGTTATTCTATCTCCAGTCAACCGGAGCCTTTTGTTCTCTTTTTAGTGTCTAAGTATGTTTGACTGACCAGCAGGGGGCGCACTGGACTGCCTCTCATCGCTGTGACTGTACAGGTCTGGTGTAAGAGGCAGCTGTGGACATCTAGCTGACCTCGCTTTCTTGAGTGTCTTTGAGGTAATGTTTGCTTACAGCAATGGCAGATTTGTAGCGATCAAACCCCTCTGGTTTCACTTATGACTAAATTGCACCTATCATCGCCTTTTCTAACTGTTTATGGACTTTGCTAGAATGTCTTTAGAAATTATATATCAAAGCTATTGATTATTTTAAGTTATGTGGTTTTGGTTTAGTTATTTTATTCTGTTTCCTTTAAATTCCGTGCTCACACGTTGACTCTGTCGTGTAAAACGGCACGTTCACTTCATCTGCAGTTGGTGATGGAGCTGGAAAACTCCCCCCCCCCCCACCACCACCCCCCGCAGCAGCTTTACATACAGCTCAAAGTCAACACAGTTTACATTAGACATGCACCGTATCAACGCCGTTACAGCACACACGCAGACAAACACCGTAAAGGGGAATCGGGAATTTTTCTTGTGAGCTTTACGTTTTCTGCGAGTGAGTGAGTGAGAGAGAGTGAGAGAGAGTGAGAGAGTGTGAGAGAGAGAGAGAGAGAGAGAGAGAGAGAGAGAGAGAGAGAGAGAGAGAGAGAGAGAGAGAGAGAGAGTTGAGATCTTCACTCTTCACATGAATGCACTCGTTACACAGGGATCAGCGCGCGAACATGCTGTGGAAACTGGTGGAAAATGTCAAGTATGAAGATATATACGAGGTAACGAGAACAAACTGCTTTGCTTAACTATGATTTTAACGACAAAAATTAGGTTGCATTTGGTTGTTTTTATTTTTTTCCAATATGTTTTCTCTCTTGTTGATATAGGGGGTTTATTCTGGTTATTTAAATGATAAAAAATCAAATGATAAACGTTTGATTTAGTAGCATTTTGTCATAGGTCTATTCATACTAAGTCAATTTTACGCAATTGCTTATGTTATTTTTGTATTAACCGTATAGGCTAGTGATTTTAGCAGGTTACTTTATTTCCTTTTAAAGTACCTTTTTTAATTTGTTTACAGAACAGTTTTTAATAGTATAACTTTACAAATTCAGAAATTTGTCAAAAAATCTGTTATTGCTTTATCAAAAAAGAGGCACGTTTAAATTCTTTATTTTTACATGTTAATAACTGTTGTTTGCATTTATGTAAGGTGATATTTAAAAAAAATCTAAAACAGTTAACATAAAAACAAAGAAAAGAGAAAATGTCAATGTTTATATGCACTGAAAAACTTCTCGCATTATTTTCTTGAGAGCCTGCCATCGATTTATTAATAAGAGAATCGCATCCACAGAAGGAGAGGACGCAGTGTCACGCGTGGGAGTCCCGTGGATTCCCTGAATGGGCTCGAGCTCGTGGGAGAGTCTGTGAGGTGTTTTTTGGAAAAGCCTCACGGGATGCCGACCCAGAGAGTCACACATGGCTTTTCTCTCACAGTCACCGTCACGCGTGTAATTAAACACTTCGACCCCAGCCCGTGAAATCGACCATTATACGAGCTGTTTAATGGGGCACCATTAGTGGAGGACTTTAAACTGTCACCCTGTGCAGAAACCCAAAAACAAAACGATTATGCTTATTTTTAACACTTATTTTTTTCAGACATTTATTATGTTTAATGTTTAAACCAGGCAATGTTTAAACCGCGATGAGTGTTTATATTGTTATCGTGAAGTTCATGTTTGTGTTTATCAGAGACCTGGGCCTGGTTAAACATGCATGTGAAACTACGTGAGTTTGGAATAGGAATGGCGTAGTTGTGGTACATAAGCTCCAAATAACGCTTTTTATCAGATATATTGGCTGTGGAAGTAGGGCTTCTTTTTATAATTTGGCCTAAATGAAGTATCTAACATTATATGGTGGAATCCAATTTGGCTATTGTTGGTCTGAATAGCTATGGAGAGTATGATGTAGTGGTTATAATGCATATTTAAGTCTGTGAGTGTATAGTGCTTGTGAATAAGGCCTCTGTCCATCTGCCTGTTCAAAGCAGCTGATTCCGGCGATTCGTTTGTTCTGGCTGGAGATAAATGGACTGTGCACACACAACAATAACATAAAAGACAACAATAGCAAAAGAAAGAGGTCTGGACCCGTGCATGCCGGACCTCAAACAGAGAGGGGAATAAAACAGTGCACGAGTGTTTCCTCCTCCTGAATGAACGTCACTTACAGCAGCAGCGCCTTCACGCTCCGCTGCTCCCCACTGCTTTAAGTATTCCCGCAATATTAGAGGAGTCATGAATAACAATTATTCTGAGGAGGTGTAGCGAGGCGAACGGACGGAGCACCGCACTCTGGATCAGAGCGCCGGATCGGGAAGAACAGAACCGAGACCTGGAGGAACAGGGCTGTATAGTAGAAGCCATTTGAAGCTGAAAGAAAAGACATCTAGTTTTTGCTCCGTGTGGTCACGAGGAGTTGAGAAAGGAGCGCGTGAGTCGCGTTGTCGCGTGTCCTTCTGCTCTGAACGAGCTCGCGTTTTTTCGTCCAGATGTTAGTGCACACGTATTCTTCCACGGTGAGTCTGAGAACACCAAGAAAAATACTTTCTTGTAGCTGGGTGGTGAAAAGCTGGCATGCGGGTTTTGCTTATGATATTGCGGGCTTATACCCTTACGAAGCTTATGGTTTTATTGTAGTTAAAGTGTAGTATAGGTTTTTTTGGCGTATTGATTACCATTTGTATAGCTAATCACAGTTTTACTACAAATAGCCTACTATGGTGTAGCAAAACCATGGTTACTTTGTGGTTACACTGTTTAATTATAGTAAACCATCGTTTTTGGCTTTATTTGTGGTAAAACCATAGTTCATTTTCGTAAGGGTAGTAATTTAAAACCTGCGTTATGCCTCGTTTTAGAAATGTTTTGTTAAGTTACACATGAATCAATCCGAAAAGCAAATGTTTTGAAAGCTTGTATTTTCTTGGATCACCGCGGACGCCGATATAGGGTAGGCTATAGCTTCTATAGCTTCTATGAAATACTATTTCGATGTAGTTTGATTCGTTCCGGTATCCATTCAAAACATCCCAAAAGTTTATTTATTTTTTGAAAATTAGAACATTAAAACAAATGGTTAGTGTAATCGTATTTATATTCTTTTCTCGTTTGAAGGACCGCCATGATGGGGTACCGAGCCACAGTTCCAGACTGTCCCAGCTGGGATCGGTCTCTCAGGGTCCGTACTCCAGCGCTCCGCCGCTCTCTCACACACCTTCCTCGGACTTCCAACCGCCGTACTTTCCGCCGCCGTACCAGCCACTGCCGTATCACCAGAGTCAGGACCCGTACTCACACGTCAGTGACCCCTACTCTCTGAACGCTCTTCACCAGTCCCAGCAGCACCCGTGGGGCTCCCGGCAGCGGCAGGACATGGGCACGGAGAGCGGAGGTTTACTGTCGCAGCCTCGAGCCTCTTTACCGCAGCTCTCGGGTCTGGACCCCCGGCGGGACTATTCCACCGTGCGCCGACCAGACGTGCTGCTCCACTCCACGCATCACGGGCTCGAGGCGGGGATGGGAGATGGTCTGTCCCTTCATGGCCTGGCGCACAGCATGGAGGATGTGCAGGTTGGTTATGATTTTTTTTTTTTGGCTTGGACAATAGCCTCTTTTGTCGGGATAGACATTGCACAAAGATGTCTAATAAATCATTTATAATGTATGTTTAAAAAATGCTGGGTTGTATCAACCCAAATTTATCAACAAAAAATGTAATGTAGCCTAAACATTTAGCCCAACTGCTGGGTTAGTCCATATTTGACCGAACATTGGGGTAAAACAACCCAGCACATTTTTTGGAGTGTAATTAGCAACGTTTAACGACTTCATTTTGATTATTTGTAATATTTTAAAATAATTGCAGTAGCTCTATGTGTGATAGCCTAATTCTGTATATTTTCAGGGTGTTTTCTGACCTGTTAACATTTTCTGTGACAAGTTACAAACATTTTTTAAATGAATTTTTATCAATAAACGGAATCCAAACTATCTTTAGCACAAGTATTCCGTAGGCTAATAATAGTTTAGCTTGATTTGATAAATACCCTGGCTTGCTTCTTATCAGAAACAATGTTCTGTTGAGAGTGAGAGAGGATGAGCTTTATTGCCAAGTGTTTACACATACGAGGAATTTGTGACAGAAGCTCCTCAGTGCAACAGAATGACAGCAACACGACAGAACACAGATTGTGCCAAATTGATTCAGTTGTGGTTGTAAACACATTTTGATTTTTAAAACTATATTTGTACGTTATAAATAATATTTAAAAGCAATAACGTTAATCTCGGTTGAGAAATTTCTGTTTAACTTAAAATTATTGTTGCAATGGCTAAAATGAAAACTTGCCCAACCGTAAATCTGTTTAGCCATCGTCTGATCGGTTCTCTAACCATCTGCTTTTTATTAATATATCTCTGCACACATCGTATCTAATTTCCGTCAATTGACACGTTTATGCGTTCAGCTGACTGGACAATGATTGTCTGCCTCTCTACCCAAAATGATTATAAACGTAGCCTAACTGACATCGGATTTATTTATATATATATATATATATATTTTAATTGTTTAAAATATATATTTATTTAATTAAATGCAGATTAGTTTGCGTTTCCCGACTAGGCAATATCATTACAAATTCATTCAGAAATCTTACATTGAATATTGTAATTTTGGACGAACTGTTAGTGAAAGCAATGGTATGAGGCCTAAACGTAATTAAAAAGCATTTTTCAATTGCTAATGTTCACTATTTGGATCCAACAGACAAACAAACAAAAAACATCCTGGACTGGAAATTTGTTTTATTTATTGATTGATTGATTTGGTCAATGTCCCCAATGGAATCTACTTTTAATTTTCATTACTAAACAGAAGTTGATTGTTCTGAAGTTATCTGAATTTGTATAATTGCTGTAGCGTTTGTTCAAAAGTTAAATGTTTTCTCGTTATGCTGCCTTTTAGGCTATGGAGGACGCTAACAACGGGATGAACATCCTGGATCAGTCAGTCATTAAAAAAGGTAATTTGGAAAATGGCTGGGAGAATTATGCCAGTGCCATTTCATTTTTTGATAATGTTATATTTTTCAACGATCACTGGGTTTTGTGTGTGTGTGTGTGTGGGGGGGCTAAATTCTATAGATTTAGGGCAAAACGTCATTTCAGGTGAATACACCTTGGCACACCTTTTTACGCATGCGCGGAAACACATGGTATTTAAATGATGTCACCTGGCTGTTTTCTTAACCTTGGACGCCCAGCCAAAGCAAGTGGAATTGGAGCCCATTGAATATCTTTGGAATTATATCGTCACATTATAATCGAACTGTTTATTTGTGTCACTTTAAATAATTTTGTGTCGTTTTAGCTAATAATCGACAGATGTATTGTCTATTATAGGCTTAAGTTATTATCAGCCGTCTCTTTTCTTTTATTAAAACAGTAGCGCAAATTCCAGATTTATGCATGCCTATCTATTTTCTTTGGGAACATTACTGTGTAAAATCGACATTTAAGCACCACTTTGTTGATATAATTTCTCCACGGAGGTTTTGGCATATTTACTCCGAGATAATGCCTTCACGCAGTCAGTAAGAGCTCAAGCAACAATCCCTGGGCTCGTGTTAATATTTGTCCGTTATGAGGGACGTTTGCCGGTAATTTAGTTAACGGAGCACGGGCCTCCCAGAAGAGACGTCCTTTAAGTGGCCGCTGTGATGGATGGTTTTCTGAGCGCGGATCTCGTGAGCTCGTTATGAGCTCGTTTCCTCTATTATCCCCTGTAGAGATCTCCGCGGGCTCGAGCGCTCGTTACCCCATCAGCGCTTAAGTTACTAGACGTCGTTTGACGGTCAGCTTGTGAGTTTGTGTGTGGAGGGGAGGGGGGTAATTTGAAAAGTAGGTAGTCAATGTTATTAGCACTTGTCCATCGCCAATCGATAATATAATAAATGGGCGTAGTAGGCCTAAATAGTGTTGAAATGTCAACATGTTGAAATGTGGAAGCAAAAGCTGTCAGGAAAGTGTAACTGAATTGAATAAACGAAAGGAAAGGACTAAATATCAGTGCCTGGCAGCATTTTCTAATCTTCATCACGTTGGAAACTGTAAAACATTACAGAACAAATTTAACCTTTATTTTTTAACGCCGTTGTTGTTATAAGTTGGTAACATGTTTAGATAAAATAGTCTAATACATTTTATTATATATATATATATATATATATATAAAAAACTACAGGCTTTCCGCAATGTTTGCATTTATGGACAAGTCTGGCTTTCTTTCTATTGTACGTGGAATTAAGGAAAGAAAGCAGGAGCACGCGCATGGCAGCTCCGGGCGCGTGCGGGGTGACCCGGGCCAGCCAAGGGCTCTTTCAAAGGGGCGCTTTCATGTGCCAAGATTTCACATTACATAATAATCTCACAAGCCTGGGCTGTCTGTAACTACTCTTAGACATTATCTTAAAATAATAACACCTCTCGCTGTAGAGTCATTTTGAGAAGCAAGTAACCACAGTGTTCATATTCCAGTAGCTACATGTGAGTCTAGGTCTATGCTGGTCTACGACGTAGCTCAGTTTTCTGTCTGTTTCTCTCGCACAGTTCCATTTCCACACAAGAGCGTCGCTTCTCTGATGATGAACAAAGACGGTCTAATCGGCGGGATAACCGTGAACGTCAACGAGGTCTTCTGCTCGGTTCCCGGCCGCCTGTCGCTTCTTAGCTCCACATCCAAATATAAAGTGACGGTCGGCGAGGTCCAGCGGCGCCTCTCTCCGCCAGAGTGCCTCAACGCCTCTCTGCTTGGCGGGGTTCTACGGAGGTGAGTGAGAGCATCGATAAATCAGCCAGCATCCACATTATTAGCAAAGCAGATGTTAATTGTTAAATGCAAAAATCTTATATTCAATTCTCCAAACATCTGGGTTATAACTACATCTGCAGTTTCTGACGAGATGTTGAATAGCCTATGTTGGACCCTGAACAAAATGTATTTCTAGTTTTTGAGTGATTGTTAAATTACTCCTGCCTAAACATGTCTGATTTTGAACTTTCACTTTTCATGGTGCTTCTTTGCCGTCAATCCGCCATAAACACGTCTCTAATTATGCCTTCGTTATCCTCAGAGCGAAGTCGAAAAATGGCGGTAGATCACTGAGGGAAAAGCTGGAGAAAATCGGCATGAATTTGCCCGCGGGGAGACGCAAAGCAGCGAATGTCACTTTACTGACGTCTCTAGTAGAAGGTAAAGCAGGACATATGCTTCTTATTTCTCATTAAGTAGTTTTTTTCCACTGTGTTTGGGAATTCAGGCCTTTCAAATGGAGAAAACAATGGCGAATTATAATGGAAAACAAGCCCACATTTTTTTAACGCACGGTTAGTTTAATCGTGGATCTCGAATAATTTTACAATTTAAGCCTAAAATGAACATTTGAATTTACGACCGAACCACGAACATGTTAAATGTAATTTTATTGCCTTGGGAGTTTCTCTAATCTGATTTATTTTCCTTAGGCGGTGCAAATAGTTAACAGATGCTGAAGCAGTAAAACGACATTTAACCAGTACAGCTAATTTCATATAATTATTATTGTGATTGTCTGATTGTTTCTGCACCGCAATCTTTCATTCACTTAGGCTGTCTCTCCCTCCAGTTCAGTTGCAGCTACAGCTGTAATTTAGTATAAAATATTTTAAGCGAAGATGTGGAGTTATTCCATTTAACCATAATGTGTTTATTTTTCATTTCCAGGAGAAGCTGTTCATTTGGCTCGGGACTTTGGCTACATTTGCGAAACTGAATTTCCCACAAAGGCCGTGTCTGAATATCTGAACAGACAGCACACAGATCCAAACGAACTGCACTCGCGAAAGAACATGCTGCTCGCCACAAAGTATGTACATAACGTGTCACCGTGTATTGTTTAGCTGTGATTTATGCATTCGTTGCTTTATTTGGAAGCTTGGTATATAACCGCCCTCATCTGAACAAATGTGTAGCCACATTTCGAGGTGAATGCTGAATCCATCACGGATTGTCGTTTTGATAGCTGTCCGCTTAGTGCCTGGTGCGTTTTGACACGTTTAGCTGGTTTCTAATGAGGCAGTTCAGGTCCAGCAGAAACACGCGTCTCTTATCCATCTCAGCCTGGCACCGAGCTAGAAACTCATTATATTTAAGTGAAATGTTTCAAGTCTTAAAATGCCAGCTTTCCCCTTGAAGTTTTGCCTAAGGTCATCCTCCTCCCTCGCCTCTCCTTTCACAGTCTGTCTGTCAAAGTCCCGTCAGTCAGCCCGCGCCCCCGCCCCGCCCCTGCACGCGCCTCGGGCACTCGCGTTCTGTCGCTCCGGAATGAGAGAGAGAGGCGCGCTGCGCTCTCCCGACTGGACAACAAGACTGTTTGTGGTTCTGAGACGCGAAAGCGAATGTGGGTCAAAATCTGACAAGTCCAGACATCTGCAGATGCCGCAGCAGGGCTCTGCAACGCTGCCAGTTGGAGGCATTTGAACTGTTTGTCACAAATGACCTTTTAAAAATTGAAGTGTGATCGTTTGCTCAGATTCTTATTTGAGATTACATTGCGCCTCAAAGCATTGTTTTTATGAACAGGACACAAGTAGTTTTGAATGCATGCTCTTAAAAAGACAAGAATATAATACTGTATAAATTAGGCCAACATTTTTTTTCTTCATTTGGAAAATGATCAACTTAATTGATTTTAAATTAACCTTACAACTATCAGACATCATACTTATATGATGCACTCAAGCAGGCAGTTTTAGAGAAGCATGGAGGACATTAGTATCAGGCCATCTGGGCACATGGCTAAAATGTCTGACTGTATTTTTCTATAAGATTCCCCAAAGCAAGAAAAGCATGAATATTAAGAGCACTGCCTCTTTCAGGAAGTGAAATATGCTGAGAAAGGTATATTCCCCAGTAATGACAGATAAAGACACTCTCCCAGTAGACCGAAAGTTAAACTGATGGCTTTATTCTAATTGATGGGCTTTGCTGTCAGTAGCAGAAATATGCAGGCTTTGCTCTGAGGATTTCAACTTCTCTCTTTTCTTCATATGTATGGACAGTGAACACTGGAGAGTTTCATTTAAAGTAGATGTCAGCCTTTTTAAAACCTATTTTTGGAGACCTTTTGCTCGCAGTGTGATTGGGGGATAAGAAACATGCCTTTTACCCATGATTCTCAGGGACACCACAAAGCGACTGAACTATTGGAAACTTGAACCTGTCAGAACAACTGTTATCTAAGTGTTTTCTATTACTCAACATAATTATGAACATCAAGAAACCACATCATCATCATGAGAGATACTGAGATCGACAAACATGGGTCTGATATGAACTAAGGATTTTGTAATAGTTTGATTTATGTGAGCCTAACATTTCCAAAGTTTTTATTTAATAATTTTATCAATTTCATCATACATGTCCAAATGCTGAAGGCACAGTGTTTGTAATTTATGGATGAGGGTTTTCAGTCGCTATGCAGTGGCTTTGATATTATGTATGAGTTCTCCTTTATAATCAATATTTCACACTCAGTTAAAAGAATATGTAGATTTATATATAAAGAAATAAGTAGGAATATCCATGGCAGTAAGATGACAGTTCTTTTCCGCTTCTTTGGGAGACAGAAAGGCTTTTTAATGGAATCATGGTTGATGTATTTTCCATTTGATTGTTTAATTCAACTTATGACTTAAATTCATTTCTTGAAAAATGTATGCTGTAATCCATGAGCGAGCAGACCGTGTTTCTTTAACTGAAGATCAAGCACGTCCCTTCTGATATATGTTCTGATAAATGTGAATGAAGAATTTGTCATGCTTGATGTGCCATGAAAAAATGTCATGACATTCTCTGATTGGATCACAGTTGTGTAGATGGTAAAGGAATTGGATAGGACACAGTTGGTGGGATTGATCCTAAAACCCACCTGACTAGTCTTGCTGTAGGCAGAGCATGTCTAGACCCCACACTGTCCCATTAGCAGAATGTTGTGCATTTATTGGCATGTTAAGTCGAATTTGTTTTCCTACAGAATAAGTAATAAAATTATAGTTCCCTCATTCACCTTGTGCAAACACTCAGCTTGAGAACAGCAGCAATAAACACAACAATATCCACAATACATACAGAAAAAAATGAACAGTATATAATACAAACTAATTTTCAAAAAGCATAGATTAAATTTAGTGCAAAATTACATTGTTGAAAGGAGCATACATCACTATTTATAGTGAGACATAAGTCATTTTTGTTCCTGAGTATTAGGAATATACATTTAGCTTTAAATTACCCAGTAGGCACACAACATAAGCTGGTTAAATCTTGGTTGCAACGTCGGGTGACCAAAATTCAATGTGAATTCAACTTCTAATGTCAATGTTAATTTGATGCCCAATACCGACATCAGCTGATGTTGACATTTGTTGTTTTTAAGTTGTGTAACCAAAATGCAGCGTTAAGTCAATGTCAAATTGGCATCAAATACTGATGTCAACCCGATTTTTATCCTCAATTGAAATTATATTCCCAACCTTAAGTTATATTGACATCCTGTGTCTGCTGGGTAACTTCTAATTCGTCATTTAAAGTCCACATTAATTTTTTTTACAATATTTATTTTGGTAGTGCACATTACTAGTCTTAATGTAAACAATTAATCTGTGCAAGTTAATCCACTGAAAAAAAAAGTTTGTCTTGTCAATCTTTAATCTAAAATCTGATCATTTGCTTCTACACTGGAATGGTACACTTGGGCCATGGCTTGGGCGGAAAATCCTTAACCACACCCCTCCAACCATTAGATTGCTGTGAGTGAAAGATGAGAGGAGGAGCATAAAAATAAAGCTCCTTTTCAATATTCCGTTTCTGTTGGAAATATGTCACTACGCTAAAATAAAGTCGGCAGCAACTTCTGGTTCACACGGACTTTAAAGCAACTGTATGTCGTTTTATTTGTATGACTTTGGAGCCATGTATCACTCTTGTAATTACAGTCCATAGCTGTATGTGCGCATTTGTTGCTGCCGTAAAGTAATCCATGCCTTTAGCATGCTCAACAAAACTTGCCTGCTTCTAGAATAAATATTATGGAAAGGAGAATAAGCCATTCATCCAATTAAAAGCCACACAATGATTTTAAAACTGAAACTTCCAAAATTTCCATACATTTGCTTTAATATCTTTTGGCTACTCTCCAATAAACCCCACATTGTTAGCTGGTAAGTTTTTTGTTATAATTAGAAATTGGGGATTGATTGTGATAATGGAAACTAACACAATTGGGAGCTTCATTTGTCTCTCTTGTGTAAATAAGTGTGCTACAATGGAGTGTCATGCTAGTTCATGCTAGTCCATCACAGATATTGCATTAATTCTATGGTCTATGACAAAGACTTACCATCTGAGAGCCAATAATAAAAAAAACAACTGTTAAATATTCACAGCAATTCATCAGAAATGAATTTCTCAGTCGTATTATTCATATAAGATTATAAGCCAAATTTTAAAACTTTTAGAGTTATCATAATCTTAAAAATAAAAGCAATGCTCCATATAAGAACCATTTTGGTTCCCCAAAGAGCTTTTCAGTGAACAGTTCTTTAAAAAAACATTTTTTTCTTAGTGTGTAGAGAATTTAAAAATAAAATGTTTTTGTGCAATGGAAAGGTTCCATGGATTTTAAATGCTCTTCGTGGAACCCTCAATGCCAGTAAAGAACAATTTTGTAATTT
The DNA here is from genome assembly GCA_027564155.1 of Gymnocypris eckloni scoliostomus. Classification (NCBI taxonomy): domain Eukaryota; kingdom Metazoa; phylum Chordata; class Actinopteri; order Cypriniformes; family Cyprinidae; genus Gymnocypris; species Gymnocypris eckloni. The sequence continues at coordinate 35,787,541 of CM050412.1, read as the reverse complement.
TTGGATTGATAATGGAAAATTCTGGGTCTCATCTCTGTCTCTATTCTCTTCTCAGGCAATTATGTAAGGAGTTCACAGACCTGTTGGCTCAAGATCGCACTGCAATAGGAAACTCTCGGCCTGCGCCCATCCTGGAGCCAGGAATCCAGAGCTGCCTGTCACACTTTAGCTTCATCACACATGGTTTTGGTTCTCCAGCCATCTGCGCCGCCCTCACGGCTTTGCAGAGTTACCTGACTGAAGCCCTTAAAGGCCTCGACAAGATGTTCCTGAACAACCCCACCCCCAACCGACACACACCTGCAGACGGCTCCAAAGGAGCTGGAGAGAAAGAGGAAAAGCACAGGAAATGAACTGTGGAAATAGGATATCAAGGAAGTCGAGTCATTGGAGATGTTCAGAGATTCTATAAACTCTAGTTTTATGACATTGCGTTTTACATTCTGGGTTGAAGGTGGCGAGTGGACAACAGATCACGGGAAAACAAACGGAACGATATGATAAAAGAGACTGGAGGACATGAGTCTGCTGTGACACGCTCACCATCTTCATCTCATTCGTGTGCGAGTGTGAAAATATTCGAGGAGTGTTTGTGAGTGTGTTTTTGTGTATCAAAGTATGACATTTTACATGATGTTAGAATGAATCTGATGCCTAATATTTGAGTGTTCATCAGTGTAATGGCCAGCACACAGGAGGACAGGTTTGCTTGGGATTACTGGTGGAGACATTTTAACTACTATAGTTAATAATAATTATTAAAATATAGCTGCACAGTTCTGCAATGTTAAGTACATTCCACGCAACCTTCGCCAAAAATACACCTACAGTAAAACAATCATCTTCTGTCCATAAAAGCTGTTGTCAATAAAAAATTGGCTACATATAGATTTGAAAGAGACAGAATATTCAAATATAAGATATTTTATTGCATTTAGTAATACATGCATCAATGAAATTGAGTGTTTGCCAAAAAGAGGCTGTAAAAGTGCAACTATTTGTGCTGCAACAAGCATCATGCTATTTACATTACAGTATGATTTCAGACAAAGATTCACCATCTGACAGCTCATAAAATACATATACTTTACATAAACACAGCAATTCATTAGAAATTAAGTTCTCAGTCTGATTATTCATATAAAGATTACAAGCCAAGATTTAAAACACTGAGATCTAACATATTCTTTAAAACACCTTTGGCAATATTCAGAAGAGCTTGTCTACTAAATGAACAGGGGGCTTTTATTTCTTTGTATTTGAAACTGCTATTGCTTGTGCTGTCTTGGCCATTTGGTTGTGAAAATGTGAGGACATTTTCAGTTAAGTTACTTTTGACATGACTATCATCTTAGCTGACTGACTGAATCAACTATTTCACTGATAATTCATCTGTTGTTTATGTATTTGTTTAAATATATTCTAACATTTACACAGTTAAATCAACAATGAAAACACGTTTTATGGTCTAATTGTTTATTGATTTACAACCCTACATCAGCTGAATGGAAGCTTGCTTTGTCCGAAAAAAAGACTTTTGAATATAGACTTAAAAGGGTCCCAGATTTGTGCGCTTGCTTAAAGACTGTATAGAGCTGAGGTGACCGCGCGTGCTGGAACACGGCCACGCGCAGCCTATGCGCGTTCGTGAGAGCACACTTTCTCAGTTCCGCAAGCTGGATTATAGCCTGTCTGTCCAAGTTAATATTTGGTTAACTGTGTGAGGAAGGTTCTTTTATTTATGTTTGTATATATTTATTTATGCTTAATTTAATGGGTGTTTGTACATAGGAATAGACTGGGTCGTCTATATGTGACTGTCTCTGTGCGTGGGTGGTCGCTTGTTTTAGATAGCATCTTGTATTTTTTGTTTCATAGATACGGTGTTATGTGGTGAAGGCTAGACGTTGGTTCTTGTCTGGTGATTTTCATTTACCTCGAAATAAGAATAAACAGTGTGTTTTATTGTAGTTGTTGCTGTGTCATATTAACGTGGTCTACGCACGAAACATTTCAGCGTTTCAAAAAGCAGTTTTAATTAAAAAGTGCCTAAATTCCGAATATCTCAAATTATTTATCAGATAGATAAAATGTTTACGTAATCATATAGCCTACAAGTAGTCCATGTAATTATTTCATTTGCATTAAAAGTTCATTTTTAGACAGGCAAGAAGTCAGGCAACAGACTAATAGGCGGCATCTTACAATTGCTAACAATATTTATTCAAGAAAAAAAGACAATAGTAGCCTAATATCATTAGTTTTTGAATAATCAATAATTACTGACTTTAGAAAATGAATGTAATCATAAACTCCAAAAATACACCCCTGCTAAAAAAATAGAAGCCCAATAGAAACCATCACAGAAATTCCAATGGTTTCCATTAAAATACCATTATAAACAATTAGCTTTTTCCAGTAAAACCATTAAATAATTCATTTTTGTAGTGTGTTTTGGGCATTTTTCCAATAGGATTTAACATCCCACCAATATAATCCATCACACACCAGTGTACACCATTATAGTTCCCATTAAAACCAATACAATTCCCATTAAATCCATTACATTTTCTATTGTGTTTTGGGCAGGGTTATATTGTTTTTTTTTTCAGCAAGGACGTTTTTACCCCAAATTCAAATACATGTTTCTTTATAAATAATGATAGCTACGACTATCTTGTTCCTTTGATAGCCTTTTTATTTTGTTAACATTGTTAATCCAGCTGTGACGGAACCAAGAGAGGCAACCATAAAATGAAAACATAAATACATTGCAGTCAATTATGTCAATGGTGTTATTAAAATATTTGACAACAATATATACTTATAGACCAGCAAGGCATTAAAGCGTCGTTTATTAGCATCAGGGACTAGCTTATATGATAAAAGCCAATGTCAAAATATACAAATCTTTCATTGAAAGACCAATATTTATCTAACATTGTTCTGAATATTGTCAGTGTTAGCCCATATAATCATCTTGTAATGTTTTCATTATCACACTGACTTAGCCTGTAATGCAATCAGCAGAACGGAAATCAACAAAACTCGGAAATGAAAAACGGAAATTAGAATTGTGATTCCGCATCTTCCTGTCTCATTTTAAGGCAAGCAAAGAATGCCAAAATGTATCGAAAACAATCCCTTGAAGGCGTGTGTTGGCGGTCGCGGCAGTAAAGTGAACTCATATCCCGGCCGCAGGTCAGACCCCCGCGAGTCCCCGCGCGCATCAGCTCGCGCTGGTGTATTTAATGCGGAGGAGCGCGTGGCCTGCGGGTTCCGTCGCGTGACTCGTCATGCGTGAAGTATTGTGACCCAGGTGCAGCACCCGCATGTCCGCGAGCGACGTGGATCTCTACGAGATTCATAGATTTCTCTTCAGCAGGAAAAAAAGACTAGCCTCGCTCTCACCCACGGGACTTGAAACAACACAAGCCGAGATCTTTCATCCTTCCCTCGAACTTGGTTCTCATTACCTCTAAAAGAAGAAAAAAACGATACAACAAAAACCCATAAGACCAAACCAATAATATCCCTGCTTTTGTACTCGATAATTATTGACTTATTTTTCAAATCGCAAAAATCTTCACTAAGTAGACAAAACATTTTTTCAAGCATAAATATAAAATGTGCACCAACAAAATGCCCTATGGGTTATACTGCTAATTAGCCCCAACTCCCTGATTTTATCAAACAACTGAAAACATTTTGAGTTATTTTATCCAAAGATGTAACCACACATCCATGATTGGTTGGGAGTAGGACATAGGCCTATAGCTAAAAGTTTAATTATAGGGCATTAAAAATCTATTTTATTCTCAATGTATGATTAAAAGAGGGAGGAGTAAAACTGAAAGGCCATATAAAACAAGGACAAGACATTGGCTAAAATATCAATTAAAACTCAGTTTGATCGGTTCATGACTGACTTTCAGCTGAATTGGTTTGAGGTGGAACAGTCGTCCAAAGACTAAAGGTTTAAATGCTTTTGGTGGAAAGTCTCTTTTCCATTATCTGATTTTTTCTGGGATGAGAGGACGGAGAGGAGCTTTGTTTGAGCGCAGGTTCCTCTGCTCGCTGTCACGCAATGGACTGTAAAAATGGTTTATCCAGACACGCGCCAGGCGCGCGTAATTCCTGCTCGAGGCGGGATGACCGCAGGCAGCGCGAGCCTAACTGATCAACCTGGATATTTCATTATTCATTAATTTACTGTTGAACAAATCCCGCTCATTATCGCGGGAGCGGCTGGCAGGATCCGACCGCTCGGCGGCAGTTGGTGTGTCAGGCGTGGAGAATTGGCCCATTTGATCCTGAGCTGTTTTTTTCCTCTGTGTGTGTATTATTATTATATTCAACGTCCCGAAACAGCTCGAGATCGTCATGAATAATAAGCAGCGCGAGAGCTTGTCAAAGCCCATTGAGCGTGACACAGCCTGTGGAAAAATCGAGGCGATTTTAATATAACCCCCTCACTTAAGTCACTATTTGGAAAAGACAAAACAACACGCTGATAAACAAAAGGAAATATGGGATTACTACGGCAATGATACGCATCCACAGTGGACGAAAGGACATCAAAAACAGAAGTGTCTCATCAGACAGTTTAACTTTAAAGGTTGTGTTAGCGATTATTTTGGAATACCAAACACATGCCCCAGATACCTGACAGATAGCACACCTAGGCCTACCTGTGCGACAGCCCTAGGCTCTGTAGACGACAAAACTCGGCCAGCGGCCCGCCTTTTCTAGCCAATCATAAACGTGCTCTGCCTGTCAATCATTTTGCGACTTCCGTTTTTTCAGTTGATTTGGGCAACGTAGTTACTTAAGGAGAGGGAGTTTGGTTGATTTGTGCTGTAAGTTATCAAAATAAGTTATCAAAGGCTAACCGTTAGGCTAACCAAGACTTGTCATCCTGCTTATATTGTTGCTCTTTTGTTGGTTTTGATTGCTTTTATTGTCCTAATTTGTAAGTCGCTTTGGATAAAAGTGAAAATAACTAAATGTAAATGTAAAAAAACAATGTTAGGTTTTGTCATCTTCCTTTTTGCTAACGTTTTATCTTTAGTGTCTAATGTGACACAAATGAGTATCAATATAGGCTAAACTGAATCTCTAAACTGTTTTCAGTTACTATTCACTTTCCAACTCTTTTTATGTCCTGGGCGTTACATTAAATACTTGTGTAAAATTGTCAAAATGACAGAAAATAAGTAACAAAAATTGGCCAACTAAAAAAAGAGTAAATTTGTTTGGATTATCAATAAAGTTAATGGTTTTAAAATTGTTCTTGCAATGAACACTTGTTCTTGTGATGGTATGCTCTTATTATTACAATTAATAGTAATTTATTTAAATATAAATGTTCATGGCATAATAAAATATAACTTCCTACAAATTAAGTATTTATACAATTATTTAAACAAAATGTCAAAGAATCACACTAGTAAGTGAATAATGCCCAGAGACCCGAACAGCCCCTAAGAAATAGTTGAAAACACTTTATTTGCAAACACTTAATAATATCCATAACAATAATACAGAGATAATAGTTTCTCTCCTTGCCAGCACTTTTCTGCTCTAGCTTTTGTACTGCTCTGATTCACTTTTAGTAAATAGCTTGTGAGTTTGCTCATTTGTAAGTCACTTTGGATAACAACATCTACTAAATGACTAAGTGTAAATGCAGGTTTCTTACAGTAGTGAATGGTTAATCATTGTCATCTTTCATTAACTGAGCATGCTGTCGTTACTGGTGGTAGAGAACAGTCTCTATATGCATAACTTCAGTTCTGTGTAATGCTCAGTTCACTGAATCAAAACAGCTCCCATGACCTCCTCATTCACCGCTGCTTTTACCTCAGCTCTGCACTGGAGCTCCTCCTTCACACTGAGGTTCACTGAGAGTTTCAAATCAAAGAACATGAACATACTGAGGTGATCACTCCAGGTAATGTGTTTGATTTAAGATTCTTCAAGGGTTACTTGCCTTTGCTTTTCTTTGTTCTGCATTGAAGTTTGTCTGTAAGCAGAAAGAGAGAACAAGATTTCAGTTCCTCTCCAGGTAGCAAACACTCATGAATACACACACGGTATAATGCCTACCAAAGCAGGACTGGTTTTATTTGATGTGTGTTTGTGGTTTTGGCTCAGTGGGTTTGTGTGAGTAAATGATTGATTATGTTTGGCTTTGATGTTTCCTCTAACACACACACACACACACACACACACACACACACACACACACACACACACACACACACACACACACACACACAACTGAAAAATGCACACACAGTCAACAAATGTAACTCTCTTTATTGTCATAACTTTGTGGATTTATTTGAAAAAAAAAAATTCCACCAAAAATTCCAAATTCTATATTTTTAAAAACAAAGGTTCCAAAAGGGGATTTCATAGAATGTCATAGAACCATTTTTGGTTCCTCAAATAACTTTTCAGTGAACGGTTCTTAAAATACATTTTTTTTTCTCTAAGTGTGAAGAACATTTTAATCATCTAAAGAACTTTTTAAGTTTCTAGATGTTAAAGATTCTTCAGGGAACCATCAATGCCAATAAAGAACCTTTAAGGTGTCCTTTTTTGTGTGCAGTTATGGATCCTGAAACACTCATGTCACTGAATTTCCAATATTGGCCTTTTAATTATTTTGAAATATTGTGCACAAAGAATAATTGAGAGAAAAACACATCTCCACTTGATTTTATTTCATCTTTAATAGTAATTAAATGCCCACAAAGGATGCCGCTGATTTGACTAAAGGTGCAGTGAATCAGTAAATCAGGTCTGTGTGTGTGCTTATGTGTAAGTTTGTGAGTTAGCAGCTGCTAGTGCTCTCGAGACAAGAGAAAAACAGGTCAAGGTTATGAATCCAGAATCCATTCTTCAGTTACACACAGAAACAATCTAGCGCATCACATTTTAAAGGATTAGTTTGGGAACAATGAAAACACTGTCATAATTTACTCACTCTCACTGCATTCTCTAAACTCCACACAAAGAAGGCATATAGGATCAGATAGAATGGTTCTTTATTTAACCCCTGAAGAAAAACTGAGGCATTACAGAACACAAATTACACAGCAAATATAATACCATAAAAAGACTCTAAAAAGAGAAATGTGTCACCAGAGGCTGTCACGCTTTCAAAAGGATAAAAACACTAAAATATAATCAATGAATTACTTTTCTGTCTGCTTGTCATGCACAACTATCATATAACTCCAGAAGACATGTAATACAGTATAGTGCATGAGTCGTATGAACTATTTTTATAGTGTTATATATTTATTTTTTATACATTTTTCTTTTGAGTTTGACGCAATTGGTCACTTTATGCTTTCATTCAGAACAAAAGCGCATAATAATGAAACATTCTGAATTTACTGAATAAGTTTACTGAAAATACAGTTGGTAGATTTAAATTATGTGACATTTTGGTAAAAAAAAACACAAACAAACAAAAACGTTACAGTAAAAAAAAAATGGTAGCCAAGTTTTGCAGATTGATTTTAAATAGAAAAATGCAATAAACAATATGAGATGTAAAAAAATACTAATATGATAAGAAACAATAATTTCATTGAAAGTGAGAAATGTGTTTGTAAAAAAATCTGTAGCTTTTACAAAATAATTTTGGCAGCTGTGGTTGCCAGTATTATATTGTATAAAATACAGAACAAAGCTGTACGGTTTCTTTTAACCTATGTTTTGTAAGCTCATTACAAGTAGCTCATCACAAGTAACTTCACCACAAGTAGAAGTATATACTAATATATATATGGTGCACAGAGTCATTCATGCAAACACAAAACACCACCATGGTAACACACAATACTTAAATAATGTAACAAACTTTCATTAAACAACAGATGATATAACATAAAGCCCAAAAATGTACATAACTGATAACAAAAACTATTAAAAACGTGATTGTTTAAACAAAATACTTTCAAATGTAGAGTGTCACGCAGGGAATTCTGGGAATATGAGTTTACAGTCTTTGACTAAACTATACATAGACAATTAACAGCATTTTACTGTAAAATAACATGAAATGTATGGTTATACCTGTGTTTCACCTGTGCTTCAGCTGTCTTTGAGTTTGCATGTAGTACTTCATTTCCCACACTGCACCACTGGACTTTCTCCATCCTCTGAAACATAGACTGCTGTGTGTGTGTGTGTGTGTGTGTGTGTGTGCCTCCAGGTCTAACTAGCTAATGCATTGGTGATCTCTCTCTATAATGTCACACACACTTTCTGCTCAGGATTTAATGGCCTCTGTGGGTGGTGGTGGTGGTGGGGTGGGGGAGGGATAAAAAGAACGCTCACAGTATAACATAGGCCACTGTTTGAATAAGTAAAATATTATCATTGTGCTTATGATGAGCTTTATAGTGTTTGTCTGGAACAGTCTGTTGAACATACAATTACAATTATAAACTCTGATGAGAGGAGTAAACCTCTCTCTCTCTCTCTCTCTCTCTCTCTCTCTCTCTCTCTCTCTCTCTCTCTCTCTCTCTCTCGGCGTTACTGCTGTGACCTTGTATGTTGACTAAATCCATGCCCTTGGCTACTGTTATTTACACATGGACGAACACACATACACACACAAACCAAGGCACTTTTTGGAAGTCTGGCTGGTTGAATGTGCTGTTATGTGTGATGCACTTATGCAGGTAGAACAGCCATCTGACACACAAACTATAGTGATCAAAAGATACTGGTGTGTGTGTGTGTGTGTGTGTGTGCGTGCGTACGTGTGTGTGTGTGTGTGTGTCTTGGGCCAAGAGCTGTATATGTAAAAAAATGTATCCAAAAGTTAAATAAATCTATCAAAACGTTTCTTTGGAATTGTAAATTATATATATACACACACACAAATTGTTTGTTTATTTTATTGTTTACTAGTTTACTTCAACATACTGTCTCCTAAATTAATTAAATCAGACAAAAATCCTTCCAGATATCTGTGAACATCTTCAAAAAAAATAAAATAAAGGATTTACTCAATATAATGCATTATCATTTGTAATATAAAGATGTTTTTATAAAGAAATCACTTCATACTTTTATTCAGCAAGGATGCATTAAATTGATCAACAGTGCCAGTAAACACATTTATAATGTTACAAGATTTATATAAAAAAGTTTCTTCAAGAAATGAAGCAGCTCAATGGTTTTCAACATTTATAATAATCAGAAATGTTTAGTGAGCAGCAAATCAGCATATTAGAATAATTTCTGAAGGATCATGTGACACTGAAGACGTTGAGAAGCTTTGCATCTCAGAAATAAATTACATTTTAACATATATTCAAATATAAAGTTATTTTGAATTGTAATATTTCACAATATTGCAATTTTTACTGTATTTTTTAACGCAGCCTTGGTGGGCAGAAGAGACTTCTTTGAAAAGTGCTGATTTCAATAGCTATGTATTTAACTTGTGAATAAAATATGGAATTGTCATTTTTAATGAGTAGTGAGGAAGTAGAAATGTAATTGTACTGTAATGTGTGTGTGTGTGTGTGTGTGTGTGTGTGTGTGTGTGTGTGTGTGTGTGTGTGTGTTTGGTTCTCAGCAGTGCTGATGTCCAGCAGATGTATATCTTTGGCGACGGCGGTCCTGAACACTGATTGGTTGAGACATTGCTTCATGGAACAAGATGCTCAGCAGTGTGGACAGCATGTGTGTGTGTGTGTGTGTGTGTGTGTGTGTGTGTGTGTGTGTGTGTGTGAGAAACTCTCTCTCCCCCTCTGTGTGTGTGAGACGAGGATGTCTTGTGAAAGGCCCATCTGCCCTGGTGTCTGCCCACCAGTCATACTGCCAGCGCAGGCACTGCGGCAGACACCTAAACTCTCTGTGACAAGGACCCCTAGAGTGCAGAGTGCCACCCAGCATAAACAACACTGGCACCGTTCTTGCATATGACAGCCTGCGCGTGCAATTCGTTGATGAGCTGTGTCTTTTTACTTCAATGATATTCAGTTTTTAGAATATTTCTACTCAAAAATAAATCATCACATAGTCAATTTGTAGCTACTAAAACACGTTCTATTATTAACAGAGCTATATGGTTGTGTAAATCAATTTGTACAGTTAATTATTTTAAGTCACCTTGGATAAAACCGTCTGATAAATGAACAGAATTTTGATTTCCAATTGAAACATTCGACTACCAACAAATTCAGTTTCCTATTCAGTGAAACCAGTGTGTCTGCTTTAAACTTGTCCTGACTAAAGCTTGTTTACCTCTTAAAGGAATATTTCCAGGGTTTGATTTACAAGATAAATAAACAAACAAAGCAAGCAAGCTTACTAACATTTTCTGCATAAAGTTATATCCAATTTTACAACTTTGTTTACACGTTTTCACAGAAGATTTAATACACCTGATTTTATGAGATCATTCTTTATATTTCTGCTCTTAAATCCTCCATAAAAATTGCCACTTCCACTGTAAGTTAATCATCATAAACTCTTTTTTTTATAGAAATGAGGTACAAGTCAAAGGCCATTTTTGTGGTCGTCAACATTATGCTACAAATGCTACAGGTTGAGCTTAAATTCTATTGAGTGTTACCCATATTTTAAAGAGACAGTGCACCCAAAATGTACAAAATCACATTTACTCACCTTCACATTGTCAAATCCATATGATTTGCATCTATCTATGTAACAAAAAAAGATTCATACACAATTGATAACATGCATCAAACATCCTCCATGAAAAATGTTCTGTATAAGTGTTATTCATAGGTTTCATGTGACGTCACACAGTGGTGCGGCCGCCATTTGTAGGACCGAATTGTAATTCTGTCTATCTGCTGTGGGCTCTGAAAACAGCAAAGCACAGTGGATTATTTACCAAGAGATGTGGATGTATTGGATTCTTTTGATTAAATATTTCACGATTTCACACTTACATCTACTAGCACGATGAACGTAATGCGTATTTGGCGAGTATGGTAATACGTTGTAGGCATGCTGTCCTGGGGAGGGCTCTGAGCTCGGGAATGGCCCGAACCCAGAGTACCCCCCCCCCGTGTGATGAGAATTCTAGTGATATTGGTGGAGAAGGGGTGGTGGAGGGATGCTGCTTAACCGTCAACTAGATGGAGGTAAGACAGCTGTATTTATGTCCGAGGGTTGATTACCTAGATTGTGTACCACCTGTGCTAATTAGGCTGAGTATCTGACGTGCTCCTCCCGAACCTAGTTTATAAACTTCGTTTCTAAAATTCATTTATTGTAAGCATAGATGCGTGTTTACATTTTAGTATTTTATTTACCAAGTTCATAATGAAACTCGCAGAAGGTTAAATTTGTGTGCCAGAAAACTTTAGTTATGCTCCACCTAAAGCTAACAAATCAACAAGATATTTCTGATCTTTGAGTACAGTTATGTGAGTCTAGAATGTTTACGCTGCACTAAACTTTGACAAGCAACAAACAAACAGATGAAGAAGAGGATGGTGATGATGGTCCAGTGCATACAAGGAGAAAGGTTTGTAGTTTTAGTTTCCACATGCTCAGTTTTATGAATGCAACTGAACATAATTACTTAAAGGATGTTAGAAGGATTTGTTTGTACTATTGGTATTAGAATTCTATAGAAGAACGTTCTCAAATATCTCACTTAGCTAACGTTAGTTGCAGTGATTTTTACGATGACAATGTACTGGAATCAAATGTATATGCATCAATATGTCTGAGATCATCGGCAGTAGCTCTGTCCAGCTTTTACAGTTTCTATGTATGCAGACTTACATGTTCAGGTGCTCACCAACCAAAACACATGTAACTGACTACAACAAAACACAGAATCACAGTTTTATTGCTACTTTAGTTGCTTCTTCACTTAGCACGTAGAGACATACAGGAATAACATAATATTTCTCTTAAATGTCTGTTACATCTGATCCGGTTGATTCGGCCCAGAATCCGGCAGTGATTACACAGGCATCCAGGCCGGGTGCGGCAGATGGATCCGGGCCGATGGTAAAGTCTCTAGCAGGTGAACATTTTACTGAAACTGGCCCGAGTGTATGGAGAGGGATTGTGTATGAGGTAGATGTATAGCCTATCAGCAAACGTCAAATTGGTAAGTTTTCACTAGACTTTAGTGGATTCAGCAGTTCACTTGACAGTAAATAAGGATCTAATCCTTAAACATCTATTTTATTTTAATACCATTGTTTTTCGTTGTTGGTGAAGTTTTCCGATCACCAAGGAGAGGCTATGCAAGGTCCTAAAGATGGCGGCAGCAACAAAAACATCACGTGACTGAAACCCATGAATATTTCAATAATATCTGCTATTTGTCAGATCAGTGGAACATGTTAAGATAATATTTATCATAACAAAATAAATACTGAGTGGAACCCAAAAAAACAGACATAAACTCAATCCAAAGAGAACAATCAAGAATTTACTCTGATTATTACATACTAATCTGTTTATATAACATTATTACATCTTACAAAAGGCTAATAGCTTTTATTTCTGGCCTTTGTCTCAATTAAGATTCTAAAAACAATTAAAGGACCATATGAGATGAGCAGTATTATCACATCAGTGTGGAGTGAAACATGCAGTGTAAAATACAGTTTCCATCCAATTCAGACCTAGCTTGTATCAGAATGAAAGTCTCCAGTTAACTGGAATGTGATGTTGCCTTTTTTCCCTTTTTCTTTATGTGTGCGCGCGCGTGATTTGCACATTCAGGTCATTCTCTGTCAGTCTCTGTCTGAACTCTGATTGACAGCTGCAGTCATGCTCCCTCGGGGCAGCTTACTTGCTCCTACATGCATCTCTCTCTCTCTCTCTCTCTCTCTCTACTCTCTCTCTCTCTCTCTCTCTCTCTCTCTCTCTCTCTCTCTCTCTCTCTCTCTCTCTCTCAGTCCATCCTTTCCTTGTTTTCCTCTCTCTCTCTCTCTCTCTCACTCTCTCTCTCTCTCTCTCTCTCACTCTCTCTCTCTCTCTCTCTCTCTCTCTCTCTCTCCTCTCTCTCTCTCTCTCTCTCTCTCTCTCTCTCTCAGTCCATCCTTTCCTTGTTTTCCTCTCTCTCTCTCTCTCTCTCTCTCTCTCTCTCTCTCTCTCTCTCTCTCTCTCTCTCTCTCTCACTCTCTCTCTCTCTCTCTCTCTCTCTCTCTCTCTCTCTCTCTCTCAGTCCATCCTTTCCTTGTTTTCCTCTCTCTCTCTCTCTCTCTCTCTCTCTCTCTCTCTCTCTCTCTCTCTCTCTCTCTCTCTCTCTCTCTCTCTCTCTCTCTCTCTCTCTCTCTCTCTCTCTCTCTCTCTCTCTCTCTCTCTCTCTCTCAGTCCATCCTTTCCTTGTTTCTCTCTCTCTCTCTCTCTCTCTCTCTCTCTCTCTATCTCTCTCTCTCTCTCTCTCTCTCTCTCTCTCTCTCTCTCAGTCCATCCTTTCCTCGTTTTCCTCTTTCTCTTTTCCTCTCTCTCTCTCTCTCTCTCTCTCTCTCTCTCTCTCTCTCTCTCTCTCTCTCTCTCTCTCTCTCTCTCTCTCTCTCTCAGTCCATCCTTTCCTTGTTTTCCTCTTTCTCTCTCTTCCTCTCTGTCTCTCCAGCACACAAACTCAGTTTCTCATGTCAGACAGTGATTGATATGATCCTGCATTTACAACAATCATCCATCATAAAACACACATGCTTAAACATTTCTAGCCAAAGCCTCAGTCCCACTGGGAAAATTCAACATCGTGGTTAAGGACTCACAGAAGCGGCTTGTAAAGCAAGCTACTTATATTAGATATCAAATAAAATAAAATAACTTTTTATCAAATCCAAAAATAACAGAACATGCAAAAGTAATGCATGGCACTGAAATGATATTTCTGCTAAATACAAAATATAAATGACAATATTTGGAGTCCCAAAAATAAAATAAAATATAAAATAACAATGTAATAATAACAGAAAGAGTCTCTTGTCAACATCAACTGGGAAGTGACTGATTTGCATACATGATTTGACAGATTTTTACGTAGAAAGGGCGACGACGTCACCGCATTACAATAAATTATCATTCATGTTTTCATAGCCATTGGCCAAATTCAAAACGAAACTAAAATGAAATCATCTTTGAGGGGCCCGTATTCTGCGTATAGGGAGGATCGGCTCTGCGTTTACTGATTGAGAAACCTCTCCAAGCGATTCATTGCGTGAGTGAACGGCCCAAATGATTCACAGTGAATCGCGAACCAATTCAGACCGTTTTGCCAACCGAATCCATGACTAGGATTCATTAATCACGATTCGTGCATCGCTAGCTCTGATTCTACACAGACGACAGAAAATAGGAGACAAGATGCGACTGGTGAAATATGGGAAGGAAAAAATAAGATTCTCAGGTAAGTAAATGGTAGGCTAATTTCCTCTTTAAACAATGATTTCTAAGTAGCTAAATTGTAGCATTTACGGGTTTTGTTGTTTTGTTGTTGCTCTGGTGATGGATCCATACCATGGCGTTTTTTTAGCATATTTTCCAGGCTTAGAAACCAAATCAGCCCATTCACTGTTCAAAGCTGGCCCAAAACTAGGCCAATTTCGTTTTTTCCTCAGTCAGAAATCCCCTCCTTCAAAACCCGCTTCAACTCTGTAAAAGTAGCCCAAACGCAGGACTTGGCGGTTACTATCCAGTCGCCATGGCGTTGCTATGCCGTTGCTAAGGTGTTTTTAGTGGTTGCTAGGACATAGCTCGGTAGGTCTCTTGTTTATTTAAATCTGTCAGGTTTTTTTCCCACCCGTTGTATCATCTGTCAGCCTAAAATCGTAATCTAATCACTTTGCAAAGTTATGAACTTAAGTCTAATGCTGAAGATTATGTGTTTGTCAAATCCCTAACCCAAAGTATAAGCAATGATGATAAAGAAAACCTACCTTAGCAAGCAAACACTACTAAGTGCGCTTCTAAGAGGAGCATCGAATGTGTGTATGATCAGACTAGTGTGTGTATATGAGTAGGTGTGTCTAATGTCTTAATAAGAGCTCTTTCACGCTGCTCTCTGTTGTTTGTGATTTGTAATTGTCTCGCTCCGCTCAGGGTTAGAGTCCGATCTGAATCCGTTACGAGAGCCGTAGTCAATTCTGCTGTTAAATCCGTTAAGAGCCGAAAATTAATTACCTAACCAGAGCAGGAACGCTTCCAAAAGAAGGAACCCGTATGATGAGAAGGAGACGCAGAGACAGCGAACAGAAGGAGGTGAAGGAACGCTACGAGTCACCAGACTTCACGTTAAGCTTGACTGACTAATTATTGCTTATAATTTGCGTTTGGATTAATTAACTAATTAGCTGGGAATGTCTGAAGGCGTAGTGCAGTCTGTGCATGTCAGGCTGAAGAGTTTAATTATTGTGATATTTTTAATTAGAATCTGCAGCTGAGTAAGGCACACATTCACACGCTAAATACATACACACATACTCAAAGCACACAAAAACACACACTTTTGCACAAATAATATAAACAACAAACATGCATATGCACAAACATAAGCACATTCCTGTAGCCCAAGTAGAGAGCAACCTCTTGGGTGTGATTCACTGGGAATGCATGACCTAATACAATTTATAACTTTTGGAGCTGATTGTTTGTAAACCTTATTGTTTTCAGATGAGACGTCTCAGTTTTTGAGTTAACATTGGCAGAATTGTCCAGAAATAATGTTTTTTTAATTAAAAAACTTAGATGCATACTCTCATATTAATGAGGCCTATGACCAATCAGCTCCAAAAAGAAATACAAAACCTGCGCACAATTTGAAGAAAACAAGTTGACAAAAATATCTAATTCAATATTTGGTGATAATGCAAGATTTGTGCCCTATTTTTAAAAGGCCGGTTATTAAATGCATGTGTCTGACAAATGCATAAAAGGGTGAATCAAGGAAAATTGGGACACTTTTTGCTAGGGCTGAAATGATTAGTCGACATTATTGACAACGTCGACAATAAAAAATTGTCGACAAATATTTCTGTTGTCGAGCAGTCGTTTGATCTCATGTGACCTAATGTAGGAGCCTGCAATACTGCGGTTTGACCAGTTTGGCGCTGTAGCACAAGACTGTAGTTCACAGCGTTTTCTTCTCAATAACGCAATAAACAACAAACAAAACCACAGTTTAAACAACAAAAACTGACAGTGGTGAGAAAGTGATGTTTGCATGAGCTCTTCAGTTCGGTGCTTCAGTAAAGCAGTCACATCACGTTTATTTATATAGTAGCCTACTATATGCACTAGATAGCCTTAAATCAAGCAGTTTAGTCAATGTCACTTTCAGTTAGAACTACAACTTGATTTTCTGTTATAAAGCAGCTCTCCAGTGTGGAGCTAGCTAGTGATCAAATCTTTGTTAGTTGGGGAAGTAAATTAATTAAAGTGGTAGTTTGATTGCAGAGATCAAAGATGTTTCTTGCTCAGGACTGTTTTGACTATCATAACCCTATGAGGTATTTTAAGAGAGATATTGTGTTTCTTATTCATATGACTTACAAAATTAGATGTTAGGCAGAATGTGTCATTCAGGAATATTTTCATATAGCTAATTAAATGGTGATTAAGACATTTCTCTGTCTGTCATCTCATTTTGTGTGCCAAATATATATATTTATATAAATGAATTGGTAACGCTTTTACAGTAAGGTATTATAATGCATTACCTAACATGAATAAACAATATATTTATTACACTATTAATCTCTGTTAATGCTATTTAATAAATACAGTCGTTCATTGTTAGTTCATATTAATTGATATATGAATACGATTTTCAAAAGCTGAAGTGATTACATTTATTTATTTGTTAGAATATGTATAACTCAATATTTTAACTAATTGCAAAAGCTGAATAATCAATCAAAGCCTATTGATTAATCAGCTAAATAATCAATATTTAGTTGATTAATCGCTAAAATAATGGTTTGATTAATCGATTATCAAAATAATCGTTTGTTGCAGCCCTACTTTTTGCCATTGGGATGACTGGGGAAAATTGCCCAATTATCCTGAATTGACACCTATATAAATAAAGTACAGAAAAACCTGAACAATATAAACAAATTATATATATGCAAATAAAAAAACACAGTCAAACACCCCTAAAATCCTAAAAATACATGCAATTTAAGCAAAACATCATCATGAAAATGTATTCCTCCTATGTATTAAAGCTCTTCTAATTAGTACATCAGTTTTTTTTGTTTTTGTTTAAATGATCCTGTAATTATTTAACCCAGTGCTGGTATATGACGCAGAAAGCTGCAGATAATGAACCCACACTGGTGTTGAGGTAAATTCGAACACTGCAAGATGTCTCCAGCAACCTTCTCCCTCCCTCCTGCTTTCTGAAAAGAGAGAAATGTGCATCGTTGACAGGATTCGGCTGTGCATCTGACTATTTTCCATCACAAGGGGCCAAGTTTAGTAAACAGGCAAAACTAATGAGGCACTTTGAGCTGCGGAGCGGAGCTTCAGCCCGGGGCCCGAGAGCCCGCTCGCACCTGATGGAGCCGAGAGACATCAAAGCAGAGGATTACAGCAGTGCCAGGGGCCACATTCACAGACTTATTATACGCCTCGTTCCTAATCCGGTTATCTGCAGAATATGGCTGTGTTTAGGAGGCCTTGGCCTCACACACACACACACACAAAACATGCAAGTACAGAGTCACATATAGAATGCAAAAAAACTCACACACAAAAATAGACAAGCACATGGCCACAAACACACTTAAGAACACAACCTCAAATTCATAACTAGAAA
>CM050412.1:35747235-35764735 GCA_027564155.1 Gymnocypris eckloni scoliostomus | reverse complement strand
TGCAGGCACTGGAGGGCACTGGCGAGGTGCAGGCACTGGAGGGCACTGGCAGGTGCAGGCACTGGAGGGCGCAGTCTCGGAGCAGGCACTGAGGCGCAGTCTCGGAGCAGGCACTGAGAAAGAGAGAGTCTCGGAGCAGGCACTGAGGGCGAGTCTCGGAGCAGGCACTGAGGGCGCTAGGACAGAGCTGGCAATCAATGAAGCGCGAATCCTCTGGGGCGTCCGAAGCGCAGGCCTGGTTAAGCCGAGAAGCGCACCCTCGGGGTGTGCGCTGAACTGGAAGGTGAGCTGTGTGGGACCAGCGGAGACACCAGTGGGCTGGATGGGACCAGCGGAGACACCAGTGGGCTGAATGGGACCAGCGGAGACGAAGATAAGCTGGTTCCGACTGGACCGGAAACTCCCAGACACCGGAAAATCTCTCCAACACAATCCCGTGGTGTCTGGGAGATCCATGGGATGATGGTAAGAGGCCTGCAATCAGGTGGAGGATAGCTACTCTTCTCTCATGCTAATCTGGTCACAGGTTTGAAGAATTCCCAGGCGAACTCCACGGGAGGTCTGAAACCATGCATGCTAAGGACGCTGGCGGCGAACCCATCACCGGAGGAAGAGGATGAGTCGTTTGGGTCCAGTATTCTGTCACGGTTGTATGCCAGGAACGAGGAGACGTTGAACTTCCTTCACACACTTTATTGAGGTACAAAGAGATCGCTGGAGCACAGGTACACATACCAACAGGACATTAGGGAATGAGGTTAATACTGACAAAGACAGGGAACACTGAACTACCAGAATGAAGGAGCAAACAAGATAATTAATAACACAGGTGCAGTGTAAAGGGCTATTCAAGTATTAAAAAAGGAAAGATCCTTATACACATGTGCTGATAATTACATGATATGAGCTGTTGTTTTGAGGTTATGGAACATTAAAGAAAAACATGTTTCCATTTTGCAAAATGTTTGAAGGGTAATGGAAACACGGCTACAGAAGACCTCGGCAACTACAAAGCAACCAATCTAAAAACCACACAGAACACCTTAGCAACTATATAGGAACTCCTTAGCAACCACCAACAACAATCAAGCAACTACATAGCAATGAGCAAAAACCACAAAGACCACTGTGGCAACTTTAACGCCACCACTTAGCAACCACCAATGACACATTATCGTCATGGAAATTGAGTTTTACATAGGAAATCAAAGCACATATAAAAACAACTTGGCAACTTCAAACCAACACCCTGGCAACTACACAGCAATGAGCTAAAAACACTCAGAACACCCAAGCAACCGCTTAACTGCAAAAATACCCTAGCAACGGCATAGAAGCGTGCTAAAGACTAACTTTAGCAACAACAAAGCAAATCCCTAGCAACTGCATGGTAATGTTCTAAAACACACAGAACACTTTAGCAAATACAAAATCAATTCCCTAGCAACCACCAACAACACCCTAGCAACCCCACTGAATCTCTTAGTAACAACAAAGCAACTCCCTGGCAACCACCAACAACACCCTAACAACTGTTTAGCAACGAGCTGAATAACACACAATGACATTATATGCGTAGTCGCTCACAATTTCTTTGTAAAATGTAGTTTAATTTATACTTTATTTAGCCTAAATGTAACTAATTAAAATACAGCTGTGTGTTAAAGTATTCATGTAAATATTTATAGTAAGTTAAATTTCCAGCTCAATCTATGAGTGTAATACAACACCCTAGCAACCCCAGTCAAACATTTATATTTATAACAAACACAACATTTATTGATTAACCAAGGACAACCATAACAACACTTAAATCAACTTTGGTGGTTTCAGTATTGAGTTGAAACACAACTGATCAGGACCAGTTTAAACCCACTTAGACTGGTTTTAGATCAGCAGTTCCATATTTCTTCTGTAAATGTCTCATGTTTAAGTTTATACTTTCATTTAGCCTAAATGTAACTATTTATTAAAAACTTCCAGCTGTGTTAAGGTAATTTGCATGAAATTAATGCTGCTCTAATTACACATTTGTAGTCATTCCAACAAACACGTAAACAACGAATCTGATTACAAGTAGATTATTTTTTTCTGTTAATGGATGACGAGCAACACGAGATATGAGCAGTGGAGAAATATTACATTTATATTTATACACAAACACACACATTTATTGATTAAATAACAGCAACAAAACAAATAACCTGATAAAACCAGCTTAAATCAGCATAAGATCGTGTGTAACAGTTTTAGTGATGGGGTCTTTGAGTCAATTGATCAGGACTCTTTAAACCCACTTGTGTGTGTGTTTTTAGATCAGCAGTTTCATATTTCTTTCTGTCACTTCTTCCTCTCATCCGTCCAATTTTTCTCATTTTAACACAAAACACAGAAACACATTTTTTGCATTTATTGCTTCAAAAACTTCCAGCTTTAATAATTTGCGACACAAACAAATTAATGCTGCTCTAATTACACATTTGTAGTCATTCCAAACAAACACGTAAACAACGAAAATCTGATTACAAGTGCGAGATTATTTTTCTTCTCATTACAAGACGAGCAACACGAGATATGAGCAGTGGAGAAACCTCCAAGCTACACATTAACACCACACACACACACACACACACACACACACACACACACATGCAATAACGAATGCAATAACAGCAACAAACAACAATAACAATAATAAAACCTTTGGAAAACGTTTCATAAATGATCAGTGTGTAATTAGTGTAATCTATGATGCGGCCTCCTTATGAAGAACTATTTGTGCTTTCCTCGCCTCTGTGTGTGTGTGTGTGTGTGTGTGTGTGTGTGTTCTCACGTGCCCTGCAGGGCCGACCTTCCAATCATTATCTGTCTGTCTTATTACCCCGCCAACCCAAGCCCACTTTTAAATAAAATATGCAAAGGTTTCTTAAATGATGACCCGGGGCGACGTGGATCTCCTTTGCTGCTGTACAGGCTGTTAATCTGAGAAATGCAAATTCTCTTCATCTTCCTCTGCTGCTTTATTAACTTTTTGGAATTTAAAATTCCACGAACAATGAGTTCTGTCAGCTTCTGGAATTATATTTTCCTCTTTTCTTTTCATGTGCTCTCAGAAGCGCGTTTCACCAGGGGAAATAAGACGGGTTCATCTCCTTCTCTCCATTTAATTGGCTGCTTTGCAATTATTAGTTTTTGCTGCTAAAGTCTTTTTTTATTTCTCTTCCTGTTTTCTTAAAGCGATAGATGTCAACACTAGTTTGTCGATGTGTGTAACAACAGCAGGTCAGCGTTTCTGCCGTGTTGCCATCCCAGAATGAGAACTGACGGGGTTCGTTCCCGCGCGGGGGTTATTTAGCTGTATTCCTCTAAAACTAGTTTTAGGTAAAGGCAATCAAAAATTGATCTTGGATCACATGCACTTCATAAGCCAATCATATATTTTCTCTCTGACGTCACCGTTTGCAGACACCATTGAAATGAATGAGCATGCTAAATCATACCTGTCACATAATTGTCTGTGATTTAGTATCCTTTAGCATCATTGATGTACTATTATATATCAATATTATTATATTTTTTATATTTTCTGTTTTCATTTTACAATATTTGTTTATTTTTAGTACATTTGTTGTTGTTGTTTTTTTTTTTTATATAAAGTTTTATATAAAATGCAGCTCTTATTATTTTTTTATTCCAGTTTTAGTTTTAGTTAGTTTAGTATTTAAAGTTAAACTAAACGAAAATGAGAAATTATGCCTTGGCAGCCAGTGGATAGATAGATAGATAGATAGATATAACTATAATATTCTCACACCATTTTACAAAAATGCTTTAGTGTCATTAATGCATTAACTTACAATGAACAACAGTATTTAACAATCTAACATTAAGAAAGTAAGAGAAAAATGAATTTCACATTAATAATACTACATTAATAATACAATAATAATACACACACCCACATTGTCTTTCTCTTTTTAGAAAGAGACACATACATACAGTCATGCATTCACATGATTACATATTTATATCCAATCAGATCACAGCGTTGGCTTTGATATGCTCGTGATTGGCTGGCACAGAGTACGTGTCTTCTGAATTCTCCCAGAATGCACCTCAGCAGGGCATCATTAAAAGGTGGCTGCAGGGTGAAAGGAGCAGTGACCACAGGTGGTTTGAATGCTGTGTGTCCTGAGGGTGTGTGTGTGTGTGTGTGTGTGTGTGTGAGGTTAGTTTGTCTGATCTGGGGTCCTGTCTAAGCTCAGGGGATATGAACTGCCCCAGCCCCCACACACACACACACACACATGTAACACATGCACACAGCCATCAGATCTCATGACCAACTGTCTGGTTTGATCAATTTTCATGCAGATTTACTGCTAAGACTGCAGATTTCATGCAGATTTACTGCGTTGTGTTCATTAGATTACACTGATTACAAGTGCTCAAAAGAGTTATTTGTTTGCCAGCAAGGCTACACTATAGTCACACTGTTTTTTGACTCACTACAAGAACTGGTTCATAAGAATCATTTGTTCAGGAATTAAATGGCACTATTTGTGCTCTTGAGTTTTTGATTCACTAAAAAGAAGACCAGCTCATAAGAGTCAATTCTTTTTGAGTTAGATTTATCTGGTTATGCTGTATGTTTGTTTTTGCATGCCACGTTTAGGGCTTCATTTCCCAAATAAACTGTATCTACGATCTTACTTTCAATGGATTTTTTGCTATTATGTTGTCTTTTTACAGCATCGCATTCAATACAGACTGCAAGCTTACATCCACACTCACAGGTAAAATATAACTGTTTTGCAATGGCACAGAAGTCATCTGGAAATGACCATTTTACACTTCAACCTGTCTGTCCACTTTAATTTTTAAACTGGCTAAGCATCTGAACAAGACATAATATTTGAAGCAACTGAAAGTGCAGCTTCATGCGAGTCTCTGAAGACAAATAGGTTTGCATGCTAAATAATGAGATTAAAACAAACAAATCACTTTAATGCATCAAATACAATCATGGTGGGAAGGACACACCAGAGATGGGCTGCATTTAGTAGCAGTTATGATTCCCAATAATGAAAGTGATTGCAATTATTAAAAGTAGAGTAGATTACCAACAAAGACAATCTTTTTAAACTTTTACATGAGGGAAGCAAAAGTCCAAAGTCAGTGTGTGTCCAGAGCAATGCAATCACTCCTTGGGGAAAATCTAACGCAGTACTATGAACTAATGCATGGCTTTATCTAATGTTTGGTTGTTGAATTTAAATATTTATTGCGGAAAACATTTGATTTTAATAGAGATTCATGCAAACATCCTGACACAAGAACCAGATGAGAGAAGCAAGAACCACAATAAGAACCAACGTGCATCATGAATTTGTAATAGGATTTATTGACAGCACATTTAGGAGTGTAAATATCAGTTTTTTTTTTTAAATGTGCAATAATTGCACATTTAAAGGTAAATTCCCATCTGAAATATATTTGCATTGAAGCGTCATTGGCCCGGGATGGTTTGGGTGTGGATCGGGGCCTGCTTTAATGATTGAAATAAGTGTGATTTTAAGTTACAAATACGTGAAATCTCTCATGTGCTCTTCCTTTCGCCAGGTTTACACAAGTTCAGATTGTTCAGAGATCTTTCTCCAGGCGTACAGAAGAAGAAAGTGACACTTTTAATTAATCATAATAATTATAGCGAGTAATGATTAATCAGTGTGATTGCTATCCGCATGTTTTAAAGAGCCTGCCAAAGATCATCGCTGGCAGCTCTTTACAGATGACTGACATTCATAAAACATACTGAAGTATAACAGTAAAAGATTACTAGTGTGCGTTCAACCAGTCGCCCTTGTTTAATTAATCAAATGAAGCTTTTTACCAGACCTCTGCTAAACTCTCCACTGTTTTAAAGTGAGACAAATATGAACGTAATCCAGTAAAGGAAATAAATAAATATAAACATTTGATTTAATAATAAAATAAATTTGGGTAACACTTTAAAATATGTTACAACATTGTAATGCATTACAGTTTTTTTCAACTGATTACACACATTTTCAAAACTTTGCCTCTTTACATACAAATCCAAGAAGTTCAAGTTCAAGTTGAGCTTTATTGTCATTCCGCTACATGTGGGCAGAGGTGGAAAGTAACAATTACATTTACTCACGTTACTGTAATTGAGTAGCTTTTTTGTGTACTTCTACTTTTTAAAGAATTTTTTTAAATATGTAATTTTACTTTTACTTAAGTTTGAAGTATTGTACTTCGCTACATTTTAAAACACATCAATTACTGAGTAAAAAAAAAATCGCTCCCCGGAAACTACTGCAGTAAATAATGGGCAAGAGGACAAACTGGCGCTAAAATCACAAGAAAGATGCAGACGATCAAGACAGGCGTTATGGTGCAGACCCAGCTGAAAACCAGACCCTGTCGTATTCTGCTGAAGTTGAACTCGATGGAAATGAAGTGAACCCCTGGCCATATTCATGCTCTATTATGCAGTGTAGGCTGTGTTGCCCTAGGGTGCCCAAGCTAGCAGCTTATAAAACCTCGACATCGCCCTTCGCAAGCATGTAGAGGTAACGTAAGGTAAATACTTGCATCGTTGCATTGGTGGTTAAAATGAAGCTTTGACTGTTTAGCAAAAGGTTTTGTACAAATTAGCCGAAAAGACAGTGGTGCAGGGTGTGCGATATCGTCTGTGATAATATAGTAATTATTGTTTTAACGATGTGCGATTTGACATTATCAGTATTTTGCTAAAAACAAAAACACTCTAAACAGTGTGCTGTGAAGTCTAGTAGATTAGACTAGTGCGTGCACGCGCATTTAGAGAGCGTTCTTTCACTGCGTGATTCAGTCTGTTAAAATAGATAGTTTAGAATGATCACAAAATTGAAGATATAGGGGCAGAAAATGTATATTTTTATATTATTTCATATAGTAAATCAACAACCACAAATCAGCATGATTACAAAGGCCTGTAGAGTTAATTAAGAGACTTACGTTTTAGACACCATATTGCCTGTTTTTGCTCTATTTCGACAACAAAAATAATTCCAAACACAGCCACCATACACAGTTTTGTGTCTCTGAGCAACAGGATGGTGTTTTGTTCTTGAATGAATCAACTGTTTAAATGATTCTGTTCAATCACAATGACTCTTAACAGTGACTTGCTGACACCTACTGGCGGTTTTAATTTCACATTTAAACAATCTTTATTTTTTATTTTATTTTTTAAATAAGAGTATTCAACATTTTATGTCTTATTTATCAAAACATTATTTCTGCATTTGTAACTTCAGGCTAAATGCATTCATGTCAGTGTGTAAATACATCTATGCCACTTCAGATGAAGCTTCTGTGTTTCCTCTGCATTGCAAATATTAATTTAGTCGATACTGATCTAATTTGCCTGGTAACAGCCCAAATGTGTTATTATTCTAAATAACTGATTCCTTTAATTCAAAACAACTAATTTGAGATTTATAGACCTATCCCAGGTGTGTCAAAAAGTAGATTTTAGACTGGTACTTTTACTTGTACTTAAGTAAAATGTCATTAATATAATGGTACTTTTACTTTAGAATATTTTGGTACTCTTTCCACCTCTACCTCTACTCTATATACAGTGGAATGAAACATCGTGGCTCACAGGACCACGGTGCTACATAAATACAAGCATACAACAATGAAGTAAAGAAGAACACTATAGACCTATACACAACTAACCTACTGACAGTTTTTGACTATAAATATACTATGTATAAATGTTACCCTATACGTAGACTTAAAAATACAAACTGTACGAATGCTTCAAATGAAGCACATGTGCTTGTAGAGAAGTCAAGCAGCTGGCTGGGGAGCAGTGTAAGGTGATTTGTAGTGCATGAACATGTAAACATACATATACTATTGAGTCTTTTGTGGGATTATGTACACAGTAATGTGTGAAAAGTGTCTAGTGTGAATAGAGGAGAGTGTGTTACTACAGGTGTTTTGTACAGGCCCACTCACCTGTGTGTAGCACACTTCCAATTGCATAGAAAACGTCTCAGACAGTTTTTTCTGTGATGTGGTAAGGTTGAGGGATGTTTGGGTTGGGGTGAGGGGTGATGGTCCATGTTTAAGGAAGTAGGGGTTTATATGGGGTTTCAGAGAGGGGCGGGGGGATCTGAGTTCAGGGCTCTCACAGCCTGGGGTGAAAAGCTGTTGAGCAGTCTGGCGGAGCGGGCTCTGATGCTCCAGAACCGTGTTCCTGATGGTAGGAGCTGGAAGAGACTGTGGGAGGGGTGGGTGGGTTCCTTCACGATACTATTGGCTTTGCTGGAGCATCATGTAAGGAAAATATCCAGGATGGATGGGAGAGGGGCACTGATGAGCTTTGCAGCTGTGTTCACTCTCCGCTGGAGGGTCTTGCGGTCTGTTGCACTACAGTTCCCGTACCAGACAGTGATACAGCTGGTCAGCACACTTTTAATGGTTCCCTTGTAGAAAGTGGTGAGGATGGGTGGAGGGAGACTTGCACTTTTCAGCCAGCGGAGAAAGCGTAGGCGGTGTTGTGTCTTCTTGGAGAGTGATGTAGTGTTGTTGGTCCAGGTGAGGTCCTCTGTGATGTGCACCCCCAGGAATTTAGTGCTGCTGACTCTCTCCACAGTCGAGCTGTCGATGGTCAGTGGGGGTGGTCACCCGAGTTTCTCATGAAGTCCATCACAACCTCCTTTGCCTTACTCACATTGAGGGACAGATTGTTTGCACCACACCATTCAGCCAGCTGTGCCACTTCCTCTCGTTGTTGCTGATGAGACCTACCACTGATGTGTCATCGGCAAACTTGATGATGTGGTTGGAGCTGAACTTGGCAGTGCAGTCGTGGGTCAGCAGCGTGAAGAGCAGCGGGCTGAGCACACAGCCTCGTGGGGCACCTGTGCTCAGTGTGGTATCCTAGATAGGGTCTTCCTTACACACAATTGCACACACAAAATGCAAAATGCCTCACTTCTCTTGCAAAATGAAGCATTGCATTCCCAAAATATCACAAACACATCTCAAAAGCAAACATTTGCAAACACCTTTGCCATATTATTAGATCCTGTTAGATTTTTGTGTGTCACAGACAATTGTGTGTTGTGTTTTGCAAAAAGTATATTATGAAATTGAAAACTCTAAGTCAAAGGCCCAGAATTAGTGTATGGTTTTGCAGGTTTGGTGTGTGGTTCTGGTGTTTGAGTGTCAGGTTTCAGAAATTGTGTGACAAGTAAAGATTTTGTGTGTAAGCTTAAAAAAACTGTAACTACCGTTAACTAATACATTTGTTGCAGTGTTTATTCATCTTTGTTAACATTATACAACCGTTCATTGTTAGGTCATGTTAGCTCAGCTCTATAGTAACAGAAAAGTACTTAACAATAAATTAATACACAATATATTATATGTATAATCTGCTTAAAATAAGCAGAGAGGAGGATTGGCCTCCTCTATGACATTGTCCCTGATGTGGAGGTACAAACATTTGCATTGTATTTTTACTTAAAGGTCAAAAGTTTTTCAGCCGACCACAAAGTGACAAAGTGATGTTGTTTGTCAGAGTGTCTGATTTTGAGGATGAGTTTGCAGAGAATGGGCTGCATTCACTGAATCGCTACATTAATAAGGACACACCTTCATTTCTTTTTTGTTATAGAATGACTTCAAAGCATTCGTCACCTCTATGTTTCTTTTCCAATTATAGCTTTCTTTTGCTTTTGTTTTTCGAGGGCAAAATGGACTGTGTAAAGAATGAGCTCCTGCATTATGGAAGTGCTTACGTTGAGATTTCTTTTTTACCTTGACTAGTTGTGTGTGTGTGTGTGTGTGTGTGTGTGTGTGTGTGTGTGTGTGTGTGTGTGTGTGTGTGTGTGTGTGTGTGTGCGTGTGTGCGTGAAGTGCTTGGCTTAGGAATTTCTCAGACTTGGATCTTCCCCCTTAGGGTGAACGTCATGTCAGGATTTGAAAGAACAAAGACAGTCAAAGCTACACACACACACGTACAGTAGTAGAGATAATTGCTGCAGGTGTGCTGTTTTGATCCTCAACAGTATGATGAGACGCATAGGAAACCTGGCCGAAGTATAAGTTGTGTGAGTGTGTGTGTGTGTGTGTGTGTGTGTGTGTGTGTGTGTGTGTGTGTGTGTGTGTGTGTGTGTGTGTGTGTGTGTGTGTGTGTGTGTGTGTGTGTGTGTGTGTGTGTGTGTGTGTGTGTGAGAGAGCTTGCGTGTGAATGGCAGTCAGTGAAGATCATGACAGACTGATTTCAGCACACTAATAAAAATGATTAATGTGATTAAAGATCAAACACACGCAGCGGATCTTAGGAAAACTCACATTCTACTTCTCAGTCATTTGCCAGTCACTTCAGATTCTCACCTGTCATCTCATCTGTGTTTATTTCTTTTATTTGAAGGGCACCCGCGGCGTATTGTTATCATTACTATGACTACTGTAACGTGAGGGACCT
The DNA here is from genome assembly GCA_027564155.1 of Gymnocypris eckloni scoliostomus. Classification (NCBI taxonomy): domain Eukaryota; kingdom Metazoa; phylum Chordata; class Actinopteri; order Cypriniformes; family Cyprinidae; genus Gymnocypris; species Gymnocypris eckloni. The sequence continues at coordinate 35,754,216 of CM050412.1, read as the reverse complement.
GCTGTAGGTTATCCTGGAGCAGTACACCTGAAAAAGAAACATATCCTGTTACTAGAAGCAAATAAATACATAACGCCTCCATTATGTACAATTCTTATTTTCAGTATGTAGGACAGATATTTAAGATGTTAAATGTTCAACAAATAATTTCAATCTGCACATCTGCACAAAGAAACTAATGTGGAGTAGCTTTAAACTTTTTAACTAAAACCATAAAACATAAAACATTAACTGAAATGAAATAAAAACTTGAACTTATTTTATTTTAGCTAGTTGCAAGGCAAAGTTTCTCATTTACATTTAGTTTAAGTTGAAGTACTACAATAGCTATCAACATGTATACAACAAAACAAAAATATGCTTTATAGAAAATAAAAAACACTCAACAACAACAAACTGACTCAAACTTTAACTAAAATTCAAATGAAAACAGAAAATAAAAATAGTTTCAAATTCAAAATATGAACTAATACTATTGAGCATCCTACCAGAAGTGTTTGGGAGACCTGTTTGACAAATAAAATAAAATAATGAAATAAAATATTTTTTAATTATTATTATTACATTTATATTATTTTAATAAGATAAAATGATCATGGCTCAAGTCATGTGCATAAAGTATGAAAAATGAAGCATAAATGTCCATTATTAGCACAAATGTCAAGTTCTATTGTTTTTAGGTTTCATACTGTTTTTGCAGTATACTGTGTTCATGCATGAAATATCCAGCTATGCTTGCAAAGCTGTGCAGCAAGGTCTCAACTTGATCTGGTCATAAATGAATCAGGCATAACATCAGACAAAAGTTATCATCTCTTCATTGTTGCTCAGACTGACAAAAGCTAATATTTTAGCACAAAAGTGGATCAAAAATGGTTTTGTAACACCATCTGGGTGCAAAAAAATGACCTCTATTTTTATTAGAAATAATTAGTATTCCATTATGTTATATTAGATGGTTTATAAATGGCTAATTCTCTTTTTCTGAAGTGCTGTTAAAACATGAAATGGATAGTCAGGATAGTCAAAATGGCATACTATACTACTCTTACTATTTCTGCCATATATGCCAGAGAACTGCCATTGTGATGAATGGGAATGCGAACAGAGAGCTTTATTTAGCTGTAGTAGACCTCTATGAGCTGAGATCATGTGACAACAGAGAGCATACTGTTTATCAAAGTATAATAGATATGGTTTCGTATACTATTTTTAAAAACAGAAGGCATATTATTCAGTGTATACTCTGCACTATTTTTTCCATAGAGACACCAAAGACAGAAAGATGACAAGAGATGCATTGATCTGAGCAGATTTCGTGTGTGTGTGTGTAAATAAGAGAGGAGCAGACGGGGAATGACAGACAGAAAGACTGAATTTAATCTTCACTCGTGTGTCAAAATAACACAGCCTCCTTTTTTCAACACAAGCACAGTACACTTTTTTTGGCCAAAGCGGGATCCCAAAGTAAATGCATATTTATGAAGTGTGTGTGTGTGTGTGTGTGTGTGTGTGTGCGCACGTGTGGCAGTAGAAGAACTGCTGATCATGAGTTTCATTTTTTTCCTACTTCCTGATCCAGACAGGAAATAGCCCAGGGGCGGGATTAACAGAGCTCCGGCAGCACCTCATTTACATATTCAGATAGTCGATGTGTCCATCACCATGACAGATTTACTCTCCCAGTCTCTCTCTGTCTGTCTCTCGTTCCCAAACACACACATGCATCACCGTCTATTTCAAACGTTTAAGAACAAATAACTGGTGTAAATGACAGATGAGCTCGCTCTCTTCGCTGTGGTCTTTGTGTCATAAATGGAGATAAATGAGGTAAACGAGTGAGTAATGAACGAATGAACTAGAGCCTGAGCTGTAGGACATTTCATAATTCAAGTTTTCAAAGCACAAATAAAAAGAGTGCTGGATCAGAACTATTTACCCTACAAACTGTATTGCTTAAATTATTATAGTATATATAACTATAAATAAAACAGTATAGAAAATTAGAAGGAAAAAAAGATTTGGAAACAATTTTCACTCAATTGGTAGTAAATGTCACAGACAGAAACAGCAAGTAACACACTGAATTAAATATGAAATTTCAAACAGAAAATACAGTTTTCTTGTGAAATGTACTCAAATATATATATATACACTGTATATACTGTGAGTGTGTGTATGTATATATATGTGTTAATTTACATTTTAGTACTAAATATTACATTTCTGTTATTGATTTTTAAATAATCAGTCGTGTTTATTTGACATAATTGTGTTTATATATTCAAGAGAATTTACACATAATGCACGTTTATGCTTTTTCTTACACAGTTCATATTTCGTGACAAATCTATATTTTAATTACTTTCGGAAAATAAACACCATTGCATAAGCAGCTTTTATTATTTTTGTTTATGTTTCTTCTTGTCTTTCATGTTTTTGGCACTCTCTCACTTACTCTTACACACGCACGCACACACACACACACACACACACACACATCCGCTGGGAAAGCCTGTCAAACAGCTCTTTCTCTGTTTCCACCCACCTCCAATTAACAGCAGGGTTTGGCAACAAACACAATAATTAATTGAAACATTTAATTAGCATTCTAAACTAGCAGTAATTAACACCTTTACCATGCACAACTCCGAGCTCAGCTGTATGACGTATGAGCATGCATGTGTGTATGTGTGTTACGTGTCCATCTTACAAAGAGTTTGTAAGTCTCTTGTGATATATAATGGCACATTAGGCAGTACAATACATGCACACACACACACACACACACACACACACACACACACACACACACACACACACGCACGCACGCGCACGCACGCACGCACGCACACACACACACACACACACACACACACACACACACACATCAAAGCCACTGTGCACCAGCACCCTGATGCATTAGATGGCCAAGGCCAGACCTGCGGGGTGTGTGTGTGTGTGTGTGTGCGCGCGCGTGTCGCCTGCAGGGGAGCTTTCTGAGTGCTTCTCTTCTCTGGCAGGATTATCCCACAACTTCCACTATTCATGTGGCTTTTAAGTGTCCAGCCCAGGGCTCTCTCTCTCTCTCTCTCTCTCTGTGTGTGTGTGTGTGTGTGTGTATGTGTGTTTATGAATCTATGTATGAAAAGTGGTGCACAGGTTAAATCACAGGTGTGTGCATGCATTAATTTTAAGTTGCATTCTAAAACTGGCCTTTATGATACATCTGTATAGAGTATAATACTTTAAAACATAATATAACACATTAAATATGGTGTGGTTTAATCAGCTGTTTACACATTATACTATTTAGAGGTATAAATATGATTATGCCAGTATCACAATGTATTGTACAGAATATACAAATGATTAAAGGTGTAATATAAGGCATTAATGTTTTTCTGATGTATGCTTTATGCTTTACTTTTATTGTATTTTATTTAAATTAATGGCAAATCTAATAGGCCAACTGTAGTGCATTAAATGTCTAATAATGTACATCAATAAATACATTGTAATTTTTTTTACTACTTAAACTTAAAAAAAAAGTTCTGCTGCTTCCTTGATTTTTTAAGTAATCAAATTGGCCTTACAACTCACGACAACTGTGTTTCAGTTTATTTACATTTTATTAAACTGACTGAAAAAATGAGTTGAAATTGGTTACATTTTGATGAGTTAAAGTAATGGAAAAGCATATGCTGTAATGACTTTTTGAACCTAAATGATGTGTGTGTGTCTAATTGTACAATATATACTTTATTTTTGTATTTTCCACGCAAATGTATATGTGCAAAACCAAGTGTGATTATATACAACTAATGATTCACTTATGTGTGCATGTGTGTGTGTGTGTGTGTGTGTGTGTGTGCATGTGCTGTGTGTGTGTGTGTGTGTGTGTGTGTGTGTGTGTGTGTGTGTGTGAGTGTGTGTGTGTGTTGGCCAACATTAGATGAGCTGGCAGCATATGTCTCCAGGACGGGATTAAACCGTTCGCTCCTCTCACTGCCCGCCGTAACATAATTAATGCCTGTATTAATAGGCCAGCTAAAAAATTCATTAAAAAATCCATTAAAAATAAATGTGTTTTTACATAAGACTTTGCCTCAGGTACTGAGGAAGAAAAAACAGAGAGAAAAGAAGATAAGGAGAAAGAAAAATGGAATCGATTGTTAGCTTTCAGGTCAGCGTGAGACTTGAAACGGGTTAAATGGAGGGAGTTTTAAATATCCACGGAGAAAAGGCTTTTGAGGAGAGGAGAGATGAGAGGAGCTTGGACTCAATCGCTCCATGCTCCGAGTCAAATTAGCCGTGCTAATAGTGCTCACGCCACTCAGTTCACCAAACGAGCTTTTGCCTAAACGACACTCCACGACTCAAAACAGTCCTGAGCTCCAGTCAGGCCAGAGCCTAGTTACTCCTACATTTTAGTCCTAAATTAGTCCTGTTGAGGAAAGCGTGTTTAAATCTGTCATCCGAACGCATGGTGTGATTTTTGACAATTAATGCTAAGCATTTTATAAGTATCCATAATGCTTTATAATCAGAGTGATCTTGTGCATAGAGAAATGCATACGTGATTAAACTATTTATACTTTATGCACAAATACTAAAGAGATGATATTATAATGCAGGCTAATGGTCGACCGATGTGGGTTTTTATTGACTTATGCTGATATATATATCTAGAATGCAATCTTATATACATATATAATACAATTTAATGATAACCAATAAGATAAACACAAATGTTTTGAATTTGAACAGAATATTTATCAAATATGAAAGAATTGAAGATGCACAATAACAAATCTGTTAATTCATTATAGTGCAATGCAGAAAAATAAAAATATCAGCATAATAACTTCTCTCCCTACTCGTTATGATAAATGTTATAATTTTATAATAATTAACATTTATATTTTTCCTTGTTATTTGTTTTTATATTTGTAAGCATGGTTCAATTGCATCATAATAATGGCTTATGAGTACATATATAATACATTAAAACACAATATAACACAACATTTGGTGTAATTTAACCAGCTTTAAATTCATTATACTATTTGAAGATATACATATGATCATATCATTTATGGTTACAATTATATACAAGAGAATACAAGTGATTAAAGGTGTCATTAGGATTGACTGAATTGATATCAATTTGATATAATTTTCTTTCTATTAGAAATCAATGGCAATCTTATAAAGCAACTGTAGTACAGTAAGTGAAATGATCACACTAATAATTCACATCTATGTGAGACAAGTATATATAGAGAAGCCTGATTTGAATCAGACAGGTAAAGAGTTGCTCTGAATGTAAAGTGCTCTGTCAGTCACATGGGCTTTAAAACAGGCTTAGACACATGATGCAGGACTAATAATTAGAGAAGCCTGATTTGAATCAGACAGGTAAAGAGTTGCTCTGAATGTAAAGTGCTCTGTCAGTCACATGGGCTTTAAAACAGGCTTAGACACATGATGCAGGACTAATAATTACAATTTAAAAAGGCTTTAAACTGAAAGAGCTCCCCGGGCGTTTCTTTCTCATTTCCAAAGATATTAATTTGAGCCGAGTGGAGAGATATTTTTCTAAAGGAAATATTTAATTAATTTCCACATATGAGCGTAAGGGGTTCTACTGGATAATAATTACGATTTAATATTTTCATTGTGTTTTTCCCCTCTAATGCCGGTCACACGAGATCAGCACCATTATGTGCACGTATAAAACCCACTAATAAACACAATCCAAAGAGATTGTATCCATCTAACTCTAATTCTATATGTTTTGTGAATATATATTTCAGTTGCACCCAATACATTTTGAAAAGCAAACTGCAGATTGTGTTTATCTAGAGACATGCAGGTACACACACACACACACACACACACACACACACACACACACACACACACACAGATAGCATAATAATAATGTGTGTTTGTTTCTCTTGAGAAAAATAAAATATTGCATTATGGAGAAAAATAGCTGGCACTGTTAATTTGTGCTTTGATCATTTATGGGTTTATTTCACAGGGCTAAACAGAACAGGCCACAAACCAAATATTAAATTATATACTGTCACTGCAGCACTGCTGTGTGTAAGAGAGAGAGAGAGGAGAAATGAGAAGAGGGATGATATCCGTTTCTTAATTTGCCCTTTCCTTAGGCGATTACTCAACCTTCTCATATTTATCAATACACAGCGCACAATCCATCACACACACACACACACACACACACACACACACACCATCCCAGCATCATCTCTTTGTGCTCAAACACACGTAAACACGTCGATTCCATTCCTGTTTTATCTGTCGTTAGAATTCTACTGCAGTCACTGCAGATACACTATATAGTGATCAAAATAAGCATTAAATAAATGTGTGTGTGTGTGTGTGTGTGTGTGTGTGTGTGTGTGTGTGTGTGTGTGTGTGTGTGTGTGTGTGTGTGTGTGAATGGGTGTTTTTATTATCAAACACACACATTGTCAGTGAGTATCAACATTCCTCCAATTAACTCTCTCAAACTAAAGCCACTGCCCTGCAGCCAACACACACACATGCACACACACACACACACATGCACACACACACACACATATGCACATTGTTTTTTACATACACAAATTAAAAAATGTCAAAACACACATGCACACACCGATTTTATCTTTACAAAATTAAACAGCACTAAATGCAAAACAAGTGTAAAAAACTAACACGAGCAACCTTTATTTTCTTGCTTCATACACTTTTACTCTGTGGTCTAAAAGTGTTCCTTCACTCAGAAATAAATGTCCAAAAGCTGTCTCTGGGATGGTACCTTTTCAAAAGGTACACCTTTGTACCTTATTTGTCCCTAAAGGGTGCATATTAGTACTTTACAGTACAGTGACATCTTTTGTACGTTCTTTTTTCTGAGTGTGATCTGTGATCAAAGCTGAAAACTTGCTCCGCCTCTACAGA
>CM050412.1:35734735-35739735 GCA_027564155.1 Gymnocypris eckloni scoliostomus | reverse complement strand
AATAAAGAGAGAGGATGGAGGGCACGGCTGCCATATTAGATTCCTCCGACAGGCCTTTCGTGCGGAGCGATATGGGCAGCCCCAGTGGTGATGTACAAACCTGGTTACGGAGGATATTAAACATGGCCAATAAGACACACACATACACACACACTTACGAGGCCCCAATGGTGATGTCCAAAATGCCCAAACCTGGTTACAGGAGATATTAAACACAGCCATTAAATCACACACACTCTGCTGTGTGTGTGTGTGTGTGTGTGTGTGTGTGTGTGTAAACCTGGTTACCGGCTTTGGGATATTAAACAATCCCATCAGCACCTTATTGCTCAGCACTGGGATTTCTCATCGTGTCCCATTATTCCATTTACTACAGACTCTAATGCGGCGCCGGCCTTAGGCAAACACACACACTTTCACGCAAAGATAAACACACACATATGACATTTCCTCTTTAATTGTAATTCATTATTGAGAAATGTGATATTGGATATGTATATGTGATATAGAAGGCTTCATAATGCAGATTCCAACCACAGGAGACTATGAGGAAATGGCTATAAAAATAAATATGGAATTTCATGTCCAGTTGTATCACTGAAAGTACAGTATAGCTTTAAATTCAAATATAACATTGTGATATATTTTCAATGTTTAATGTCTGTGGATTTGGCAGCAAAGACTTTAGCATGAACAAGATATAAAATTGGGTCTGATTTTTATTTAGATAAAATTTTGTTATTTTCTAGTAATAAACATCAACATTAAATAGACACAATTTATCAAATGAATGCAGTAATCAAGAAGTAATATCAAAATAGAATATATATATATATATACACACACACACACTTTTCATAAATATGGAACAATTATAATGGGGCAATCATGGAATATTTTCATGAATATGGAACAATTATTTTACGTATTTAATAATTTTCATTAAAAAAACATTGAATTTGTGCTTTTAATATTTAAACACACACACACACTAAAGAAACCTAGCAGACGAATAAGAGGAGGAAAATGTCGTAGAACATGCTGATGTTACCAACTGATGATTGTTATTTTCATTTGAGCTGGTCAGTCATTTTTCATCCTATTTACATTTTAATTTCTGCTCTAGAACAATGTTAAATCATTGCAGAAGGCAGAGTCGAGTCGATGAGTTAAACACTAAATGTGACCCGTTCAATGCGCCGCTTTAATGATGGACATTCATCAACATCAGAGGCCGTGACATCATTTCCAGCAGCTCACAGAAATAGCACACAAGTGATGTTTAGCACAGCGACTGCAATTGTTGCGTTGGATCGCCTGCCGTGTGCGCTGCCCCATTGATCACTTCTGAGATGATTATATTCCAGTCTCTTTCTGCAGTTCTCTGGCAAACGCCCGCAGTGTTCACCTCCCTCGGGCTCGGAGTGTCCCATGGTTGATCAGTCAGCATCAAACTCTCAAACTGGGATGTTTTTTAACATTAGTTTTGAAGAGAACTCTCTAGATCCACAACAAACAATAACATCAGCTTTGAGAGAAACACAAAGTGTATTTATATCAAATAAATGTTTGTATGTATATTTATATGATTTATTTATTTATTTAACATTTCGTTATATATTACATATTTGTATTATTTTATAATTATATGAAATATGTTCAAAATAAAATATACAATGTGTGATATATATATATATATATAGTTACAAATTACTACTTTTTAGTTTCCTTGTTTTTTTTTTATTAAAGGTTAAATCGTTAATAGTCCTAATAACTCATTTTAATAAGTAATCTATGTAATTAAAATGTTATATATATATTTATATATTGTATTATTTATTTATTTAATGTTATATAAAAACATAGAAATTATATATTTTTAATTATTTTGATTTAAAAATGAACATGTGTATATATAAACATATTTTTATATACTTTTATATAATTGTCATAACAGTTAATAGTCCTAATGCCTAATTTTAATAAGTAATCTATGGAATTAAAATGTAAAATGCTTGATCTTTATTTATTTATTTAATTATTATATCATATAATATATAAAACATAAATATTATTTTACAATTATTTTGACATATATTAAAATGTATATACGAACACAGTTTGGTATAATTTTCTATACTTTTATATAATTATCAAATTTCACACACACACACACACACACACACACACACACACACACACACTCTCTTTTTTGTCAAGAAAATTTAAATTAAATATTTTATAACTTTTATTTTATAATTATATCAAAATGTATGCCTATGTGGCAGGTGTAACTTGGGCGTCCCAAATTTAGACATATGAATGGTTAATTTTTGTTTTTGCCAGATACTTTTTTTCCATACAATAATTGTGCAACTTAATGAGCGAAGATAGAATATTTTTTTGTTTTGGAAGTTACATTCATAATCCAGTCGGTTTAGAAATCTTGGGGGGCGCGTGAATGGGCGTGACGCTTCTGACAGTCATAACTGAGGCGATTAAGGAAAGTGATCATTTAACAGTCCGTTTGACTGAAAATAACCATAATGAACACCCAGGCACATTAAATAGCGTTTTGTCCTCCCTCCTAGCGTTAGCATCCAAGGGCTTAGGCGAGAATATTAGCCTGGCAATGAGGCGCTGCGCTAATGCTACGCTAACTCTCCCCAACTCCCATGACTCCCCAGTGTTAGATAACAGTAAGAGCGAGTGTTCAAACTAGTTGGTGTAACGAGGGATGACCGGGACACACCGCAGCGGAGAGAGAAAGAGACGCCCCCCTCCTCCACCGTCCCCCGGGAACATTTGCGACGTCTCTGTCACACCCCACAGGTTAGCGGTTAGCGGTTAGCACTGATGAGTGGATGGAAATGTGCCTTTAATGACTTAATGAAACTTCATTTATGATGATAGTCATTAACACTAAACACGGCCACAGGCCAGCTAACCAATTACACACACACACACACACACACACACGTACGTGCGTTCACACACAGACGTTTTCAAGTGAATGAGGAACTTACAGGTGTGGAGAAATACCATGTTTTGAGAAATAAGCAACACTCATTCATATTCAGCACTGATTATGCACCTTCTCTTTAATTGTGGTCAGTGCAAAAACTACAGGTGCACTGTCCCATCAAATACATAATATATTTAGTTGACATTCCCTTGAATATTTCTTTCATTAAACATCATCATTTTCTTAAAATGTACCTAAGCCTCACTTAAAAATGTCTGTCATTGCTTTAGATAAGAAAATTCAGGTCAATCATCCTTATCATTAGATTTTTTCCCCACCAAGTGTGTATTATTTCAGCTCACGTGTGGTAAAAAGTTGTGAAATTTGGCAAACTTCTAGAAGAGGGTCTCAATACTACTATAAATGTAGGGCTTCTACCTTAAACCTTCTAGTGCCACCAAGAGCTCAAAATTACACTTCAAATGTTTTAATCATGTTGATTAAATCATGCTTCTGTCTATTTTATATCTATTTATTAAACAAGCGTAGACATATATATATATATATATTATTATTTATTTTTTGTGTGTGAAAATTTAGAATATCCCACTTATTATTCTGTATATGGCTACTTACCAAAAAACGAACAAATACATTTTTTTAATTGAATAGAACATTTTAATATTATTCATTAGTGCTTATCCTGTTTGATATATAGGCCTTCATCTATTTGCTGACTGACTAACTAACTAACTAACTAACTAACTATTTATATTATAATTATTCAATAGAAATGATTCATAGTAGATTTATTTGTATTATTTATTTTAATTTTTTTGAGAAAAATTTAGTTATGAGCCTGATATTTAAATAATAAAGAGGACATCATATTTGCAGTAAAATTCATATTAAGTTACAAATGTGAGTATTGTTACATTTTTTTTTACTTACTCGGATACTCTAGTCTGTCAGACATTTGCATTGGTAGAGTCAATTCACTTTGAGTTATAAACAGAAACATAAATTCAACCAGAACACACACACACACACACACACACACACACAGTCTAAAAGGAATAACATCCAATTGTGTGTGTGTGCATATTGGAGAGACAGAACTGAAGAAAGAAAAACAGAGGAAAAAGAGATGTGAAGAAGAGTGTGTGTGTGTGTGTGTGTTTTAATGAAATTAGAATGGGAAGAGGCCAAAACAATAAATCAAAGCCATGTGTGTCCATTTCCTGTTTGAGTTCCTTTCACACAGACCACTGCTGACCCCGTGCGGCACACACACACACACACACACACACACACACACACAACACACACACACACACACACACACACACACACACACACACACACACACACACACACAAACACACAAACACACACTTCTATTCCCAGGGCAATCTGGTGACAACATCGCAAATAAATAATGTGACAGTAAACACCATATCAACACTGATAGAGTGTGTGTACTTGTGGGGACCAAATGTTCTCACTTATATTGTGAAATACCGTACTTTGACAACCCACTAGTGAGACATTCGACTGGTCCTCTCCAGTTAAAAAGGCTTATAAATCAGCCCAAATACGTTTTTGATTTAAATCAGGTGTTCTGCACGTTTGTGGGATGCAGTTACAGGGTAGATGTTGGGTTACCTGATAGAAAATATCATTAACCTGATCATTTAAAATCAATGGAACACGGTGCAATGTCCTCCCTAAGATAGCCGTACAAATGAGCACATGTGCGCTCGTGCATGTGTGTGTGTGTGTGTGTGTGTCTATTACTGCAAACCAGACGTGTGTTTGCGTATAAATGAAAACAGTTTAAACACACATTTATTTGCTGTCTAAATTAGACATTTGAAGATTGTTTTTAAACAAAACTTATTATAATTACCACAGTCAAACTCAGACCCTTAACCAGAACACATCAGATTACTTTTAGAAACAAAAACAACATTAATTATATTATTTATGAAACTCTTTTCCATTTGAGCAAGTCCACGAATGCTCCCAAAGGGAG
>CM050412.1:35712235-35729735 GCA_027564155.1 Gymnocypris eckloni scoliostomus | reverse complement strand
TTTGGATTTTTTTGCACCCTCAGATTCCAGAGTTTCAAATAGCTGTATCTACGTCAAATAATCGTCCTATCATAACAAACCATATATCAATGGAAAGCTTATTTATCAGCTTTCAGATTATGCATAAATCTCAATAAAAAGAAATGGCCCCTTATGACTGGTTTTGTGGTCCAGGGTCACATATGGCCTGCAACATCTCATCTGACCGCAGTGCACTGATGTTCTACTGAAGCGCCTCGTCTCCTGCACTGTTTCCACACTCGTGTTCCTGTGGCTCAGTGGTAGAGCATTGCGTTAGCAGCGCAAAGGTTGTGGGTTCGATTCCCAGGAAACACACATACTGACAATACAAATGTGTAGCCTGAATGCACTGTAAGACGCTTTGGATAAAAGCCATAATGAATAAACAATAGAATATAAACAATTGATACAAGAGACACGAACGTAGCAGCAGTATGTATGAGATTGGTTTCCAGAAATAATGCTCAGACGTGCATAATTATCTGACGTGTGTCAATTATTCAGAAAAATGGCTTGCTGTATGCCACAACCGACCAATCAGAATCAAGCATTCAGGAGAAATTTAGCTAGAAATATAATTAGCTAGAAAACTAATTATAATAAAGAAAACTAAAATAACTACTTTATAAAACATGAAATGCTTTAGTTAGGAAACATTTTACCTCTGATGAGGTTTTGTCAAATTTAACTCGATTCTGGAGCCATTTATCGTCAAAGCGCTGCTAAATCAGCCCAAAGACGCGCAGCGGGACGGAGGATCAGATCTTTAGGTCTGTCTGAGTGAGTTGGCAGTCAATGACAGATGACGCTGATCATTTTCCTAAGCGCTTGTGTCCCAGCAGGCTCGAGTCTGAAGACGTTATTCAATTAGGGGTAGTAGCGTTATTATCTCTGTGTGTTAGCATGAGGCATTACACTAATGTTTGTCCATGCATGGCTCTTTGCCTGCCAGCACCGACACAACCCGCTAATAATGACAGTACACACAAACTCTCATGTACATATGCACACACTCTCACACTCGTCTGTCCCGATGCAGCTGGACTCGGACGGGCCCGAGCGTGAAATCTTCTGCTCCCAGAATACAATGGGGCGGCTGTGTGGTGCATGCTGGGAAGTGGTCTCCATTACAAAAGAGCTGAGCGGCGGCAGCTGCCCGTGTCTCTGCTCTTGCACTAACTCACAGACATAAGCAAAGACCCTGCAGGGTGTCCAGCCAGCTGCCCGTCAGTCTTTATGTGTGTGTGTGTGTGTGTGTGTGTGTGTGTGTGTGTGTGTGTGTGTGTGTGTGTGTGTGTGCGTGCGTGTGTGCGTGTGTGTGTGTGTGTGTGTGTGTGTGTGTGTGTGGCTGTCTGGCTGCAGGGCCTAAAAGTGAAATGAAGTTAAAACTAATCAATAGTCAATAATCAGAAATAAATGCTGCACATTTCTCACAGTCAGATATGAATGTGTGTGACATCCTAAAGCAGAGATTTCCAAATCTAGATACCAAAGTCTATAAGTAACAACTAATAAAATAATGTAATGTGATCAAATAAAATAAAATAATACATTTTAATGCAATGTATAAATAAAATGTATTAAATGTTATTAAATTAAAAAATAAACGTAATACAATGAAATAATGTCAATGTAATTACATTAAATTTGAATTAAATATAAAATAAACAAAACAGTATAAATATAATGCTATAAAATAAAATACTACAATAAATAATTAATAAAAAATAACATAAATGTAATGCAATAAAATAAAATGTAATAAAATAAAATAATAAATATGTCTGTCAAAAGACACTTTTTACTGCTCTAAAAATATATAGTTCAATATATTTAATATAATATAAATTTCACATTATCATCATATACATTTCATATAATTTAAGCTACTTTTTAAGAAAATAAAACAAAATATTATGTGTTATTGTGTATAATGTTTTCTCAATTTATGTAAAGAGATATGTAGCAAAATATATATAACTTTTTATGCATAACATTTTGAGGCACTTTAATTTGGACTTTTATGCACAACAGTAAAAGGTAACGTTTCAGCCAACATTTGAACGATTATATGTAATTTTAGAGTGGAACATAATAATTCTATCATTAGAAAGCTAAGATAATTTTACTTCAATGCACACAACTCCTAAAGTGGTTTTAGGATGTGTCTCAAAATGACAGATTGTTTTACATGAATTTAGAAAACATTATACACCCTTACACAAGTAGTTTTTCCCCTTAAAAGCTGGTAAATTATATGAAAATTAGATAATAATATTATATTTAATGTTAAATATATTCAGCTTTATATTGTTAAGGCTGTAAAGGGATTCCTTTGACAGACCTCATATTTGTATTATTTTATTTTATTTTATTTTTATAATTGTATTTTATTTCATTGTCATTCACATTTCACATCAAACCAAACCAAATACAATGAATTAAAATAACAGATTAAATATTTCTCAACCTGTCTCAGTTTGAGCTCTCTGGAAAGTCTGATTGTCCCCCACAATATTGTTCAAATGTTTATTTTGTCATTCTTATAATGAAACAGTATTCTGTCTGGTGTTGATGAAGAGGTCGTAGTCTTACTGTGGAGGACAAAACACTGTCCTAAAGCATCACACTTGTATTTATCAACACTAAATAATGCAACTAAAGCAGTGCTGCTGTAAACATAGCTCCAGCCACACTTCCCCTCCGGTCAGTGTGAGCCCCGAAGGTCAAAGGTCAGGCTGGGGCAAAGGTCGTCTGTAGATAGTGGTCAGCAGGTCAAATGCAGGTGTTTGTGGGCAGCTGTGGCCTCAGAGAAAGTGTTTTGTAACCAAATGTGCCATATCTAGAGTCTTTTCATTTATAGACCACTAATGAAAACAGGTTTTGGCCTGTAAGATTTTTTAATAAAAAAAAAAAATATATACTTTTATTCAGCAAGCATGCATTTGTAAGAAAGGACCCGGCTGGAACGATCCAATGGCGGCAGTCGTTCCGCGGGTGAAGGGCTTTGCGTGTTACGATCTTTCCTTTTCACGACACAACAAGAACATTAAAATGGAACACTTCTTCTTATATATTTTATCTCGTTATTTCATCTGACTCCATAAATGAAAAGGTTTTAATGATATCTGTGCATCATTAAAACAGGAACGAATGATCGGTTATTCTTATCAGCTCTTTTCAATACTTTACCCGTCCAGACATAGGAAACCATATCGCTCAGAGGTCCTGTTTTCCACAGATCTCACGGACACAATCTCGTCAGGCCCGGTCATCAGTCAGAGGTAAATTATGGTTACGTATCTGAGATTTGCCGTAAATTCACACGCGTACACAATCAGAGATATCAATAACCCTCATGGGGCACCCTCAGAACTCGAACTCAATCGTTTACTTCAGTAAAGGGTTTTGGCCACTATCAGATATGTTAGCAGATCAATATACTACACTCGTAATAGCTTTGGATTGGCCAAATCTTTGTTTAAAGTAACATTAAATCAAAGTCAGAGGTGTGGACGTGCCAATTCAGTCTGATCAGACGGCGTTCACCGTCACTGAAGCGGAATTAGCCCGTCCCTACACCCAAGCACACTTAAAAGATGCGGATATTAGCCGTCGCTAAAACTGGCGCAGGCTTGCGGAAATATCTGAATCCACTAATCTAGTAGAGAGAAAGCAATCTTCAGAGGCAGTTAGAATAGAATCAAACGTTACAATTTATTGACCAGGTAATCAAAACAATAATTCAAAGCTCCAATGTTACAAGAATAGAATCAACGGTTAACCATAACATAACAATAATTCAGGAATTGAAGAACTTGTAGAAATTACTACCTGGCAATGAAAAACTACACACAAGTGACATGTGCGGGCAATCAGTTTACTGACTCCTAATCATAGCTGGAACTGAAAACTACACACAGTGGTTGTGCGGGCAATCCTCCTACAGACGCCCAGATGTTTGTGTCCCTCAGATAATTCAATAGACCCACCCAGGTGGGTACCCAGGTGGTATCTTGTCATTATAATAAGTCTTTAGAATTGGCCACCAAAGGCTTCTGGAGATCCTGTGGCCAGGATTACTTATTTACATACAGGAGGTGTTTTGAGTAGGAAATCAGGGGAGGCACGTCCCCTGCTGTACACTATTCTTCTCAGATTTTAGAACTTCTTTTAGCTTTTCATTATGATTGGGATGATGAGACCATTTTACCAGGCGCACTGAGACATTTCAAAAGATATCAAACATGTATGGTTACTTATTTGTACATATTACATTGCATGGATTTTCAGTGAATTCTCAGTGGTGAGGGAGGAAATGATGAGACCGTCAGTACAGGTGTGGATCCCCAGTGTGCTGCACCCCTGGATGTTACTGTTACATATGCAAGAGACAGCTTTGTGGATTCCCCAGTGTGCTGCGTCCTGGATGACATATGCAAGAGACAGCTTTGTGGATTCCCAGGGGGCCTTTTGTCCTCTAGAGGGGCCCAGACACATTGGCACAGACACATTGGCACCAGTCTTACAGTTTCCTCCCTTTGGCACTGTTTGGGCCACTCACAGGCTTCCTGCAGTGTCACTTCAGTCGTTGTAAGGTGGTACTCTGTTTGGAGGATGACGTTCTGTACCAGGTCCATCGTGTCGATCAAGGCTTGTGTTCCGTGTTCATAAAGGTGTCGTCCCACCATGGGGAGACCTCTGCGTCCTTTGGCATCCATCCGAGGATGTCGATCTGGCCCATAGAAAAATCCTCTGTCACTTCCAAGCAAAATGAGTGATCAGCAGGACAGGTCAGTCCTCCATATGTGAACGAATTCATCTCACTGATGACACACCACTGTGTATGAGACACCTGAATAGCATTTGAATGTCCATGCAAAGATTCAACACTTATGAGTTTGTTATCATTGGAGAGAAAGGTTGTAATGTGTTATATGTACAGACAATATAATTGTGAGTTTCATGACAAGTGCGACTGGTAAATAAGGTCTCAGTACCCTTCAACGTAGGTGATCCCATTTAATTACCTGATCTTTAACTACCGTGCCAATGGATCGAATATTAGTGGAATTTGGATAAACTTGATCTGGGTGGATTAAAGGAAAAGTGGCAAAAAATCCAATACAATCAATACATTCGTTTTCAGTATACATCACAATTGTGGATATTAATTCTGAATACTTTACATTTTTCCTGAAGAGAACCATCTATGTAAATCTAAAACCTCAATTAAATCGTTCAAAACATGTCTCGGGGTCTTGTGAAGACGAAGCTAAAATTTCCTGTCTTGTTGCAGTGAATAAATCTTGTGCATATGATCTGCAGGCTAAGTCACGTTCGATGGTACGGGTCTGATTGAACAATGTGTGGTTGATCGTTAGAAGCGCCTGCGCCTCGGAACGAACCGCTTTGATAATATTATCATTGCTATTGGTGATGTGTTGGAAACCAGTGGCCATCTGATCTGTCAACCATGTGGAGAATTGAGATTGTTTGGTTATTTTATAAGTGTTGGCTGCTGAATTAATTGATCCGAACAGGCGGCTATACTGCTGAGCAGGTCTCTTTTTAGCGAGCAGGTGGAATTTGGACAAGTCTGTCTTTGTAATCAGAAATTAAATCATCGATTCGTGACTGTAGCCATGCATATGACTCATCATAAGTACTACAATGTTTTGTATAAGCAGAAATGTTATAAGTTACATGTGTCATTACCAAATTTACATCATGTAATAAAGTAACAGTTGTGTGGATTGGTGAAATTGTCTATGCAATGCAAACATTCCCGACACAATACATTCCTTCCTTTTGGTTGGTCCAGACAAGTACATTAGCTTGGTGAATCTCATATGTGTGTTATTATGCGTTTCTGTATGTGTGCACCTATATGTTGCAGGTTCCAAATTTTTAATATAGTGGTACAATTTTGGGTCTATGCCATTGTTTTAGATTTTTCGTGTAGTGTATGCATGTTACCTAATTGTGTCACCTGGATCTATTTTAAGTCGATACCAGGCAGTGAGGTTGTACATGAATTTTGGTGCTCGAGTGTGTCCTGAAATGTTTCTTGTAGGTGGGTGGGTGTTACCTGAACTACAACAAATTTGTGGTGTGCAATTTGGATCCGGTGCTAATCCGGGAGGCCATGTAATTGTCTCTTTTGGTGCGACTGTGATTTTTTGTGTGGATGGCCCCTTGGAGTATTTCCACACCCACCTCTCACATTTCAGGTTGTGTGTGAGTGATTGGTGCTCCCCAGAGTGGGAGGATTTGATTCGCTACTACTCGTGCCACTTTGTTTGCACTGTTAAATTGGAAAATTTGTCAGTTATCACAAGGCAATAACGATATCCCCCTTTGGCACTAGGTAGTGGGCTTATGAAATCCAATTGGAGTAACTCCCAAGGTCCCTTGGGTGGCTCTGGTCTACACAGTTTTTATGCGGCCAGGCTTGCCTTGGTTAATGGTGACACATACGATGCATGTCACACCATCTTTGAATGTCTGATGCCATCTTGATTGTATGGTGTCACTGTCACTTCTCCAACACAACACTAGGGGGAGCACTATCTACTCTCAGGCCTAAGTAAAGAGGACTTTACATTTATGCATTTATTTAATTTTAACTTAATAAAATTATTTTAATTAATTATTATATATTTTTTCTTTTTTGAGTTAACCAGATCACCTAGGAAATGAAGTATGGCCTACAGGTAGTGCCAGACTTGTGTTAAGTCTGAAAATTAGAATTTGTGGTTTCTAATTAAAATTTATGATGTTATAGTTAAAATTAATAGGATCACTTAGGATTATAATTTACACTGTAATCTGCAATTGAGTTGATAAACCCATATTGTTGCAAAGTGTAAACAGGAAGTGTAATTAATTATTAAATGTAATTAGAATTTTGAATTCATAATTAATTATTACATTAATTTACGACTTCTAAACCACTAGTTTTGGATTCCCATAATAATAATTAAAATAGTTTTCAAACTTAATCATTCCTCATTGTGTCATTAACATCATCATCAAAAAAATAATAATAATCTGTTATCTTAATTACTTGTAAACGAAATTAAAATTTCTGGCCCTCTTGATAATAATAAAGGTTTTACTGTGATTTGTCAAATTATAAGATCGCTTCTGATTAATCAATGGTTATGTTGAAATCATTTTATCAATGAAATTAATTTAAAATTAATTTGTAATCAATTATGACATTTAATTAACAATTAAAAATTCCTAACAATAGCAACTCATCCACTGAAGTGTTTAAAATCAGAAAAGCGGTTATAATTGAATGAAATCAAAATCACCATATTATCAAGATGATGAGATAATACTAAATTATCTTCTAATAACCCACCAGTTATTAAGCTGGTACCCACAAAATTTAAAGACTTTAATCAAATGTTAATTCAACCGACCTGTGAAATTTGTGTCTAGAGCATTCTTCGCATGTTACCGGGCGGCTGATCGTTGATTTCATCATCCGCATTTTTCATGGTTTTAATACTGCGATTTTAACTGCTTTCTTTAGCGAGTCGTTTGATTTTGTTCGGGTTTTTATCGGGCCGCAGGCTCGGCTTTTCTGGTCACAGACTCACAAGAGTTCGGTTACGAGTTTCTCTGTGTGGCCTGATGTTACACGCTAACGTAGGTTTTCATTCTTCGCTTTTAGTTTGAGTCTCTAACTCTGTTTCATCCAGTGCTGCTGTGCTTTCCCTGAAAAGACATGTTTCTCGTCTAATTCTTATCACCACCGGGTTTTTCGGTTCCGGTCTCAAAAATGGGTATACCGACCCGTACTACAAATGTGTCTATATGGTGTAAACAACATTTCCCTCAACTTCTAAAAGGCAACAAAGAATATACTTACCACAGCAGTTGGATATTGATGAGAAGGATATCAAACCTCACGTCCAAGGAGAGTTCAAGTTGAATGTCGCGGCTGGAATGACGCACTGTCTCTGCGAGAATCGCGCTCGTCTTTACGAGATCACGTCGGCGGGGTCACCACTGTAAGAAAGGACCCGGCTGGAACGATCCAATGACGGCAGTCGTTCCGCGGGTGAAGGGCTTTGCGTGTTACGATCTTTCCTTTTCACGACACAACAAGAACATTAAAATGGAACACTTCTTCTTATATATTTTATCTCGTTATTTCATCTGACTCCATAAATGAAAAGGTTTTAATGATATCTGTGCATCATTAAAACAGGAACGAATGATCGGTTATTCTTATCAGCTCTTTTTCAATACTTTACCCGTCCAGACATAGGGAAACCATATCGCTCAGAGGTCCTGTTTTCCACAGATCTCACGGACACAATCTCGTCAGGCCCGGTCATCAGTCAGAGGTAAATTATGGTTACGTATCTGAGATTTGCCGTAAATTCACACGTACACAATCAGAGATATCAATAACCCTCATGGGCCACCCTCAGAACTCGAACTCAATCGTTTACTTCAGTAAAGGGTTTTGGCCACTATCAGATATGTTAGCAGATCAATATACTACACTCGTAATAGCTTTGGATTGGCCAAATCTTTGTTTAAAGTAACATTAAATCAAAGTCAGAGGTGTGGGCGTGCCAATTCAGTCTGATCAGGCCGGCGTTCACCGTCACTGAACGGAATTAGCCCGTCCCTACACCCAAGCACACTTAAAAGATGCCGGATATTAGCCGTCGCTAAAACTGGCGAGGCTTGCGGAAATATACGAATCCACTA
The DNA here is from genome assembly GCA_027564155.1 of Gymnocypris eckloni scoliostomus. Taxonomy (NCBI): domain Eukaryota; kingdom Metazoa; phylum Chordata; class Actinopteri; order Cypriniformes; family Cyprinidae; genus Gymnocypris; species Gymnocypris eckloni. The sequence goes on along the minus strand of CM050412.1, from coordinate 35,720,975 downwards.
ATCTAGTAGAGAAAGCAATCTTCAGAGGCAGTTAGAATAGAATCAAACGTTACAATTTATTGACCAGGTAATCAAAACAATAATTCAAAGCTCCAATGTTACAAGAATAGAATCAACGGTTAACCATAACATAACAATAATTCAGGAATTGAAGAACTTGTAGAAATTACTACCTGGCAATGAAAAACTACACACAAGTGACATGTGCGGGCAATCAGTTTACTGACTCCTAATCATAGCTGGAACTGAAAACTACACACAGTGGTTGTGCGGGCAATCCTCCTACAGACGCCCAGATGTTTGTGTCCCTTTTCCTTATATACCCAGATAATTCAATAGACCCACCCAGGTGGGTACCCAGGTGGTATCTTGTCATTATAATAAGTCTTTAGAATTGGCCACCAAAGGCTTCTGGAGATCCTGTGGCCAGGATTACTTATTTACATACAGGAGGTGTTTTGAGTAGGAAATCAGGGGAGGCACGTCCCCTGCTGTACACTATTCTTCTCAGATTTTAGAACTTCTTTTAGCTTTTCATTATGATTGGGAGGATGAGACCATTTTACCAGGCGCACTGAGACATTTCAAAAGATATCAAACATGTATGGTTACTTATTTGTACATATTACATTGCATGGATTTTTCAGTGAATTCTCAGTGGTGAGGGGAGGGGGAAATGATGGGACCGTCCGTACAGGGTGTGGATCCCCCAGTGTGCTGCACCCCTGGATGTTACTGTTACATATGCAAGAGACAGCTTTGTGGATTCCCAGGGGGGCCTTTTGTCCTCTAGAGGGGGGGCCCAGACACATTGGCACAGACACATTGGCACCAGTCTTACACATTCAACTGTTCAAAAGTGACAGTAAAGGCATCTATGTTACAAAAGATTTATATTATAAAAAATACTGTTCTTTAAAAAAAAAAAAAATTCTTACAGTTTCCACAAAATCATGAAACAGCACAACTGTTTTACACATTAATAAAAATCTGGAATGTTTCTTGATTATTGATTCTGAAAAATCAGCTTTGCATCAGAGCAAACAATTGCATTTTCCAAATTATTGCAAAATATTGCATATTGCAAATTAAATGTACTATATATTCACATAAAACAGCACATATTATTTCAGAATATTAATTTTAGTTTATATGAAAATTATATTTTACTGTACCAACAATATAAAGTTAAATACATGAATACATAAATATAAAATTAATATCCATATTTGATAACATTCTATTATTAAAAAAATATATATTCTTAAGTAGAATATTCAAATGATCTCTGATCAAGTGACACTGAAGACTGAGTAATGATGCTGAAAATTCAGCTTTGACCACAGGAATAAATTATATTTTACAATATACTATAATATAAAATGGTTCTTTTGAATCGCAATATTATTTCACAATATTATAGTTTTTTTCTGCATTTTAACCACCCCTGAACTTTTGAATGGCAATCTGATAATGACTTTCTGGTGCTCTTAATATCAGAATGCCAAATCTTTGAATCAGTTTCTCAGTATAAAAGCTAAAGTGTGCAGTTTGTGCACCACTAGCATCATCAAACATAACAGCAAAAGAAATGACTGTTTCCACACAGGTTTCCCGAACAAACAGATCCACTCTGGTGTGTCAAGCTGGCCGTAAAGCACAAACAAAGCGAGAAATATTTTAAAATGTTTCAAAACTTCTACTGCAGATAAGCCTGGAATATGAGAAAGTATTTCAACATTGAACTTCACCTTTAAATATAAATAAATCCACGTCAAACTGACTCACTGGAGCAGAAAATATCTTTGGCAACTACAAGTGGGAACGATTCACAGTGTCACTCACGCAATCAACTGGTGTTTGTGCAGAGATGTCAGATAAGAGCGTCAGCAATCAACCACCCAGATGCAAAGTTTATGATTCAGAATTATTCATCCGCCGTTATCAGCTCTGAGCATCGCTGTGCAAACATCACATCTAATGCCTGTGAAAACGAGGAGGTCAGAACTTCAGAAGAGTGTGGGGTTAATAATTACCACGATTGTTTTGTGCGTGTTTATTTTCACGTCTGACGGTCGTGGGATGGCGTATCCGTGTGGGTGGCAGTTCTGGGCTCGTTGCCCTCGGTTACAGCTGTCCAGCTGCCAATCAGACGTCAGTGTGTGTGTGTGTTTGTGTGTGTGTGTGTGTGTCAGTGCTGTGTGACAGTATAATTATGAGGCTTGCTGCAGGCTATCACAGGCCTATAACAGACGTTTATCGATCGTTCGGCAGAGCGAATTTATCAATGTCCAGACTGTGGGACACACACACACACACGTAGGGTTCACACCGTCTGACCCCTCACATGCCAGATGGATGGATGCTGGAATGAGACTTTATTAGAAAGCAAGACTTTACCGAAGTTTTGACAGGACGGACGGTGTGTGTGTGTGTGTGTGTGTGTGTGTGTGTGTGTGTGTGTGTGTGTGTGTGTGTGTGTGTGTGTGTGTTGTCAGTTTAAACTGCTCTGTAGCTCCACTAACACACACTCAGTCAAAAAGGTCAAAGGTCAGCTTTGATATGTCCGGTATGACATAAAAGTCATAGAAAATCATCTGTCAGTTAGCTAAGAGTTTATAGCTCTCCAAAACGTACAAACACTAATGTCAACTTTACCTTAAAAAGAAAACATTTTGCATTATAAAACAAGTATATGTACATTAACATTCAAAGATTTGAGGTCAGTACATTTTATTTTAAAGAAGTTATTTGGAACTAAACTGATCAAAAGTGACAGTACAGACATTTATACTGTAGCAAAAGATTTCTATTTCATATAAATGCTGTTCTTTTGAACTTTATTTTCATCAAAGAATCCTGAAAAATGAAATGTATTACAGTTTTCACAAAACTATGAAGCAGCAAAATACAGTTCACAAAAATATTTTGAAGCAACTGTTTCAACATTGATAATCAGAAATGTTTCTTGAGCAGTAAATCAGTATATTAGAATGATTTCTGAAGATCATGTGACACTGAAGACTGGAGTAATGATGCTGGAAAATACAGCTGCGCATCACAGCAATAAATTACATTTTAAAGTATATTCAAATGGCAAAGTTATTTTAAACCAGTTATTTTAAATTGTAATACTATTTCAACATTTTACTGATTTGACTGTATTTTGTATTAAATAAATGCAGGCTTGGTGAGCAGAAGAGACTTACCGAGCCCAAACTTTTGAGTATATATATCCCTCATCATTCAGCATAACAGATATATTTATGTCAAAATGTAACAAACATATTCTGACCTGTACTGATTCAAATGTATACAAGTATATATACATTATATATATATATACTGTATATGTTTAATCTTTGAGAATATCCCCAAAGTAAGCTTTTATCATTTTACATTTGCTCATTTTCGAGGACAATTTTGTTTCCAAACAGCTCTTAAGCACACACACACACACACACACACACACACACACACACACACACACACACACACACACACACACACACACACACACACACACACACACACACACACACACACACACACACACACACACACACACACACACACACACACACACACATACACAAACACACTAGCTGATGCTCAAAGCCGCATCTCTGACATCATTTCTACTAACGATAACTGACAACAAGAATTAATAACTCATCATAACATGACTCTAACATTAATAATCCATCAGTAGTCAGTGAATAATCCCGTCATGCCGGAGTTGAAATTGAAAATCTCTCTGGATCTCCTCTGGCTAATATTTACAAGCGCAGACAGGAAGAGGAAAAACATCCCTGCTTTATGAAATCTCGAGTCAGTGTCAAAGGCAAAGCCGTGAATGTTGTGTCATTCAAAATATTTCTGTACAGCAGTTTAATAACCAAGCTTGTCTGACCATTTATTGATAATCAATTTCGAACGATGAGAATGTTATGCTAGTAAAAAGCCATAAATCTCTAAAGGCAAAAGCACAGGAAATTGAGTCCCTTTTTCTCAGCGAGGCCTCGTTGAGCTTTTTAAAGCGGAACGACTGAACTTTTTTCAGATGATCACGATGGATCATGGGATCACAGGAAGTCAAATGAACTGTGATATTAAACAGGAAAGACAAACAGAACGGTGCTGATGGCAAGATTTCAATATGAGACTGAGCCATTGAGTTTGAATGAAACATGCTACATTTCAATTCACTTATATCTAATATAGTCTACTACTGAAGGTGATGAAAATCACCACTGAAGATGATAAATAATACTTGAGCATTAAGACAGCGTGATGAAATTGGGATGCAGGCTAATGAAACATTTACATTTATCTTGATATCTTACCTTTTTACAATCTTGCATGTATGCAGTTGATATTTGGCACTTTTATCTTTAAAGCGACTTACCGTTTGTTCAAACTATGCATTTTATACTTGCGTTCAGAAAATAAATACAATCCGTGACAGCTCTAATTGAACTACATGAACTCAATAAAACCATAAAATGCATCATAACTTGGTTCACACTTTCAAAATCATTTCTCTAAACTTTAAAAAGTCAAACGTGAGTACTCACAAACCACATCTTCTGTAGCTCAAGGGATTGTGGGCAATTAGTCCAAACAGCACAAATGAAAATCCACTGACATTTTTATAATCCGGGCATTTATGGCATATTGTTTGCAATGCACTGATGTGTGATGCATTAAATCTTTATTTGGGATGATTATTTTTTATTTACTACCATTATTTATTTCTTTATTATTTACAAGTGAGAACTGAGATGCAGCCATATTCAGACTGGACTCGTTTCTGTGTTTGCACCATAGTCAGCACTGCCATCTAGTGCTGGAGGAGAAGTCTGGGAAACTACTTTAAACATGGAAATAAACTCAATGCTTTAGGCTTTTGTTACATTTGAAACATTACAAATCAATCTTTTTTAGATGACTGGTCAAATATAAATAACTGTGACTCAGCACAGACAAACATTGAAGCTGGAGATGGTCTTGGGAACGTCTCGAATCATGCTGGAGAACATGTCATCGGGTTTTGTTCATGTAGCTCCAGGGTTACTGTCATTAATGCAGTAGAGAAACCAAATACTAAAACTATTTTACATTGAACATTTCGCTCCAATTGTGATGATTATAAGTCAGGTTATAGCATTATTGTTATATAAACTGAAACCATAAACATACAAATGAAATAAAAATAAACTTGTTTTATTTAATTTTCATTTAGTTTAAGTTGATATACTAAAATAGATCAATAAGATAATTATAAAATAATTGTAAAAAAACTAAATGGACGCATTTTAAAAATGAATAAAAATGACAGAAACGCAAAAAAATACTAAAATTTGTGAAAACAGAAATATCTAAAAATAAATTATAATTCAACATATAAATAAAAAATATTATAGTATATTAATCTTACTTAAATAACTCGGTGTATAAAATAATGTATGTAATCAAAAATCAATAAATGAATGAATGAATGAAAAATAGAAGCATTTTACTTTGCAGTCTCAGACTTTCGTACTTGAGGAATAGTTTATCTCAAATTAATTCTGTCATTTATTCCCTCGTGTCACTCCAAACCTGTTTGACCACTGACCCTTTTTGAGAGGAATACAAAAAAATGTCCAAGCTGCTTTCCTCCATATTATTAAAGTAAGTTAGAGGCTTCCATTTATGAATATACAGTATCTAACAGAAGTGAGTACACCCCTCACATTTTTGTAAATATTTTATTATATCTTTTCATGTAACAACACTGAAGAAATGACACTTTGCTACAATGTAAAGTAGTGAGTGTACAGCTTGTATAACAGTGTAAATGTTCTGTCCTCTCAAAATAACTCAACACACAGACATTAATGTCTAAACCGCTGGCCACAAAAGTGAGTACACCCCTAAGTGAAAATGTCCAAATTGGGCCCAATTAGCCATTTTCTCTCCCCAGTGTCATGTGACTCGTTAGTGTTACAAGGTGTTGGGTGTGAATGGGGAGCAGGTGTGTTAAATTTGGTGTTATCGCTCTCACTCTCTCATACTGGTCACTGGAAGTTCAACATGGCACCTCATGGCAAAGAACTCTGAGGATCTGAAAAAAATAATTGTTGCTCTACATAAAGATGGCGTAGGCCAGGGAAAGGCAACTTTGGTCCTGGAGGGCCGGTGTCCTGCAGAGTTTAGCTCCAACCCTAATCAAACACACCTGAATGTCTTCAAGATCACTAGAAAGTTACAGGCAGGTGTGTTTGATTAGGGTGTGTGTGTGTGTGTGTGTGTGTGTGTGTGTGTGTGTGTGTGTGTGTGTGTGTGTGTGTGTGGCGTGCGTGCGTGCGTGCGTGCGTGCGTGCGTGCGTGCGTGGGTGTGTTTCCAGGTGAAGAGTGTTTCTCAGGTGAGCTGTGGTCTGCTTAACTTTCCCTGCAGTTGTGTTCCTCCACCGCCCGCGGCTCATCCTGCTAAAGAGAGTAATTTGGCTTATCTTATCACGTAGACCTCACAGCTGCCTTTTGATTCCTCTCCCTCCTTCTCCTCTTTTCTCTTTTTTTGGTCTCTGCTCTTTTTCTCATTTAGTCCAACAAAGATTGTCCTCGGAGATTGACCTTGCGTTTGCCTGCAGGCCGAAGCCCTCATGCTAGTAACTAGATAACACACTCTATCAGCGAGAGTGAAATCGTTGGGAGAACACACTGCTGATAGTAGCATCAATCCAGGCCTGACACCGCCCGGGTCAACCATTTATCTCCCATAATGCCCCGGGCCATGCACTCGCCATCTTGCTTTGCTACATCCTTTTTTTAATAACCTTGGCCACGTTGCGTTTCCACACCGCTCTTCCTTTCTAATCTGCTACAAAGTCTGTGTGTGTGTGTGTTTGATTTGCACAGGAGTAGTGAAGGTGAACGAATTTACTCAGATATCACTGATTTCTGTCTGTGTGTCTGGGTCTTTGTAAAACACATACACACACTTCTGCTGTTTTTACATAAAACTAATTATAATTACCAGACTAAGCCAAACCCTGTCCCTACACACGCACACACACACACACACACACACACACACACACACACACACACACACACACACACACACACACACACACACACACGCACACACACACACACACACACACACACACACACACACACACACACACACGCACACACACACACACGCACACACACACACACGCAAACACACACACACACACACACACACACACACACACACACACTTGTGTATATATATACAGGTGCTGGTCATATAATTACAATATCATCAAAAAGTTGATTTCACTAATTCCATTCAAAAAGTGAAACTTGTATAATGTATACATTCATTCCACACAGACTGATATATTTCAAGTGTTTATTTCTTTTAATTTTGATGATTATAAGTGACAACTAATGAAAACCCCAAATTCAGTATCTCAGAAAATAGAATATTGTGAAAAGGTTCAATATTGAAGACACCTGGTGCCACACTCTAATCAGCTAATTAACTCTAAACACCTGCAAAGGCCTTTAAATGGTCTCTCAGTCTAGTTCTGTAGGCTACACAATCATGGGGAAGACTGCTGACTTGTTGTCCAAAGTTGTCCAAAGTGACACCATTGACACCTTGCACAAGGAGGGCAAGACACAAAGGTCATTGCAAAAGAGGCTGGCTGTTCACAGAGCTCTGTGTCCAAGCACATTAATAGAGAGGCGAAGAGAAGGAAAAGATGTGGTAGAAAAAAAGTGTACAAGCAATAGGGATAACCGCACCCTGGAGAGGATTGTGAAACAAAACCCATTCAAAATGTGGGGGAGATTCACAAAGAGTGGACTGCAGCTGGAGTCAGTGCTTCAAGAACCACTACGCACAGACGTATGCAAGACATGGGTTTCAGCTGTCGCATTCCTTGTGTCAAGCCACTCTTGAACAACAGACAGCGTCAGAAGCATCTCGCCTGGGCTAAAGACAAAAGGACTGGACTGCTGCTGAGTGGTCCAAAGTTATGTTCTCTGATGAAAGTACATTTGCATTTCCTTTGGAAATCAGGGTCCCAGAGTCTGGAGGAAGAGAGAGGCACAGAAACCACGTTGCTTGAGGTCCAGTGTAAAGTTTCCACAGTCAGTGATGGTTTGGGGTGCCATGTCATCTGCTGGTGTTGGTCCACTGTGTTTTCTGAGGTCCAAGGTCAACACAGCCGTATACCAGAAAGTTTTTGAGCACTTCATGCTTCCTGCTGCTGACCAACTTTATGGAGATGCAGATTTCATTTTCCAACAGGACTTGGCACCTGCACACAGTGCCAAAGCTACCAGTACCTGGTTTAAGGACCATGGTATCCCTGTTCTTAATTGGCCAGCAAACTCGCCTGACCTTAACCCCATAGAAAATCTATGGGGTATTGTGAAGAGGAAGATGCGATATGCCAGACCCAACAATGCAGAAGAGCTGAAGGCCACTATCAGAGCAACCTGGGCTTCATTACACCTGAGCAGTGCCACAGACTAATCGACTCCATGCCACGCCGCATTGCTGCAGTAATTCAGGCAAAAGGAGCCCCAGCTAAGTATTGAGTGCTGTACATGCTCATACTTTTCATGTTCATACTTTTCAGTTGGCCAAGATTTCTAAAATCCTTTCTTTGTATTGGTCTTAAGTAACAATGAATGTATACATTATACAAGTTTCACTTTTTGAATGGAATTAGTGAAATAAATCAACTTTTTG